>JAGVSQ010003807.1:0-11224 GCA_022683975.1 Rhyacophila evoluta
TTATAATAATCAAAAATAATTTAACTATTTTTACTGGACATTTGAAGCGCTTGAATATCTGAGCATTATGTGAGAATGCTAATTAGCATAAATTCATAAACAATAATTATCATTACGATTAAATTAATATATATTTTACCCGTCCCTTACGAAATAAAAAATAACATAATAAAGCTGTTCGGAATTTGACGCTTTATATATCACACAGTATAACTGATACAATCGTATAATATAATTCATCCACATTATCATATCGTGCCCTTAATGTGCTTTATTTCAGAAGAGACGCTGAAATACATATTAAACCCACGCATTATAGTTTTTTGTTAACAGATCTGGTGACTTGATTGTATTACTCAGAATCGATAAACATGCTATGTGTCTAGTAAGTAATATAAATGGTATAAAATATTATACGAATGCAAATAAAAGTATTATCCAGAACTAAAACAAGCCTCAGAAGCCTGGGTGCGTGAAAATTCTTGTGAAGGGTGTCGCCCACGTTTGCATCTTGGCTATTTCTGTAACACCGCTTATTGTCGATGTTTATTCTAGTTATGTGATAAAATTTTCTTCGCTTGTACCCACTTGAATACGTGATTTATATGGCATTTCTGCCCATAGATTGAAGATATTTGTCAATTAATACTATTACTCTTATATTACATAATTAAACGCATTTTTGATGTGTGTGTGTTTTGTTTGCTTAGTTATGTTATATTTTCATCGATTATCAAACTTCAGACCATTTTCCGTTAAACGAAAATAAAATGTATATTGTATTGAACATTCGTACGTTTTGTTCGCTTTAATTTTAATACCCATATTTATTTTATTTTTGATACTATTTTTCTTCTAATATCCATATAAATATGTAATTAATTTTTTGCTCGCGAAAATTTTACTTATTCTCCACAAAGCGCAATTTGGAAACTTTATCCATTACACGTTATACCAGCAAAATGAATGTATCTTCATAGTGCTAGCAAAAGTTTTTTTACTATTTTTGATATAAAAATTATTGTCTATTAAAACTATTAAGTGGCTGTTTATCTTAATTGCAAGAAAATACCGCACTTTTCACATATGCAATGATTACATAATACTAAAAGAAAACGATATAGTTTAATAACCTAAATGCTGCTCATATCAATATGAATTTTAATTTGTCTACAAGTAAAAGTAGTATTTTCACACTGTATTAAAAAAAATAAAAATTAATTGCCCACGGTGTCGCGATTCATGTTTTACATTCCTAGCATTACGTAATGTATAATGGTTTAACTATTATGTACAAATTAAATAAAATATATTTTCGCTCTAAGAGATAATTCTTAATTGCAAAAGTATGGTTACATTGTATTTAATTATCCGAAAATACTTAACTTTTAAATATAATTAATAGCAACTGCAACACATACTTTATTGACTAAGTGACTTATCAAATCGATTAAAATAAAACTTTTAATGTAAATTAAACAAAAGTATATCTTAGTTCAAAATTCAAATGACCCTCCTTAGTCTGGTATGCATGTACTAAAACTTATTTGTGCATATACTATTTTGTTAACATAGCTGCTATAATGGGTTGTTTTTATTGTTGAATTTTTAAATTAACTTAGCAACTGAGGACATGACAATACTAGTATCCAGCACAATGGCTACATATTGTAATCAATAAATTACAATTCTCTTGATATACGCCGCTTAAGTATTCTCCTTCTTATTAAGGCATCCCTTTGCTTTCACTATTCTTTGGATTGTTCTAAAAATATTAACCGCCCAGGCTAAAACAACTGCAGTGCAAAACAATATTGCCTTTCATACAGGCCCATACTAAGTCATAATATTCCCCAGGTATATTGCTTTTATCTTGGATTATGTTATTATATAAAATAAAAAAATCTTAATTGTAGCTTTACAATAGGTTCCAGTAGAAAAAATACTAGCTAATTTACCATAAGTTTACGTTGATTTTTGTGATAACACTTTTTAAATATAATAAATTCAATATTGTTATGTTTTAACAAAAAAATATTCCGGATTTATATTTTTTATGTTGTAAATACAATAAAATATTAATAAAATTAACGAATTATTCCAGATTCACGAAAATTGCAATTACGGGCCTAGTAAAATATTTCTTAATAGTTCATTAATATAATAACCAAAAATATGAGAAAAATATTTAATACAATATGTTACAAAGAAGATATAATTATATAACATAATAATAAATTAAAACCATTTTTTTTTTAACGTCATCAATGAATTATCATGTTTTGTACACAAGTTGAAAATATCACTTCGGTGTGTACTTTATGAGTGTATATACTGTTTTCGCATTCAATGATTTATCAGTCGTGAATTTTCATTTTAAAATACTACATTCATTACATTATTCATGTATATGCTTATTGCATATATACCAGATAAAACTGAAGAGTTCATTTTTTATATTTGGCGAAATTATTCACTGAATGCGACACTGTCACAAACGCACATTGACTTGTCATTTATTTATGTAGGAGCCACGGGCAAACTGTGTGTGCCTTTTTCATAAATAAATTATGCTATTCAAACTAGGGCGACTTTTCATGCTCGCATGAAATAGGAGAGGGCCGCCGGCGGAATCCCGCGGCACTTTTCATTTGTTGGTATTTTTAAAGAGCGATGCCGCCACGCGCTGCAATTGTGCGCAGCTGGATGATAATGCTGATACTTTGTTGTTTGTTATGCGTAAAAGATACGTTCCAATCGTGAAACAAAGATTTACAAACATACTTAACCCGTAAAGGAGTATGGCGGTGGTATTACGCCCAATGATGTTTATGTTTAAAGGAGTACAGACTTAAATCTCCGTTTTACTGTATACCGCGAAAATTCATGTTTTTTTGTTAAAATATAGGTTTCGAGTCCTTCTGTAAAAACTAGTTTATATATTTTTTTTATATACCATGTTCGCTCCTAACGTGTAGTATATGGATCTCCGCAATGTGAAGACAAATTGACAGATTATTTTTCAGGAGAATTGTTTCTCAGACAATTACTCAACCCAATGGGCACCCAGTCCTGCATTTTCGGATTTTTTAAAATCCGACAGATGGGGGTTCGAACCCGCATTTCTTGGATTGCTAGGCGCGTACGTTACCAACTATAGCTACCGGGAAGACGAATATAATCGGATTATATTAATAATAGTCCAATTGCATTGAAATGAAATGCACTACGAAAAAACTCATTCTTTAAAGGGATATGGATATGGGCTATATACAAAATAATTGTTTATGTTTCGAATATTTTAAGAATAACACAATGTTTAAAGTTTTATTTCATCCTAAATCATCATTTAGAAGTGTAACTGATTAGTTCAAATTATTTGATTTTTCAGTTTAAAAAAATCCTTCATTATAATATTTAAAACTGATTCATCCTAGATCTCAAAAACATTTTCATTATAAATTATATGACGGCATGATCAGTTACTCACCTCTGTGAATATAACATAATTTAAAAAATATTATATTTTTAAAGATGAGAGTTTGATACTCAATGGACTGACATTCAAACCTAGTAAAAATATTCGACGTGAGATTTTCCCACTCCATTTTATAGAGGATTTTATTTTCTAAAAATATCATAAACATCTATTTTTCTGTCAGAATTAGTTGTTAGCAAATCATTTTATATTTTGCTTTGGATATTTTCTTTTATTTTAAAATATCCAGCATCAAAAGGGGCGTACATACCAATATAAACATTGAATAAAAACAAAAAAATCACTTAAATATTACGGTGAATAGCGTTTATGGAAACTATGAATTTTCCATGTCGCATTTCGTTTGGCTTCGCTGTCAAACTCAATTATTTTCAAAACATTGAAATTCAATAGAGGCGGTGGGATCACCTTCCATTTCAACTCACAACTATTTTTCTGATAATGAATTCACTTCTTTTAATCGTTGCTTACTATTGTGAGTTTGCTACGCTTTTGTCACTGCGCCCTATTGTTGTCTACCATGTTCAATGCAATTACTTCTTTGTTAAGTCAATGCAAATTGAATAAGTAAATTTTCACTTCAAATTAGCAGACGGCGTAATGTATTTTAATAAAATATTTAAATCTGCCCTTCGTTAAAAAAATTCGTTTGACTAGCTGTCAAAACGTTATGCAAAAAAATGGATTCGGAATTATTCTAAAATTAAAATGGGGTATCTTTTTTTACTACGTACTATTTTTTGACTTAATATTTATGTGCAATATGAATTCAATTTCAAAACTTTATTTAAAATTGAAGAAATCGAAAAATAAGACCACGAATAAATTCATGTATAAGATCATCAATTCATATTTAATACACATTCAAATACTTCATTATTTTACGATCAATATACAAACGTTATTTATTTCAATAAGTATTCAAATTTAAATATCTTAAATATTTATCTACCGTAATAAGCGAACGGCTTACAATGGTTATATTGAAATTATTTTATATGTAATGACATATAATTTCTTCTATAACACTAAAGAATATTTTATCTTTAAAATAATCCAACAGTAACAAAGTCTTTTTAAAATATTTAAAAAGCACACACGGTCAAAATCCAACAACTGTACAAGTATAAAAATAGACTATCGATAAAAATCTAACTCTGTTGACGAAAAATAACTAATGACTATGATTGATTTCTCTATTTTTTTCAGCCAATGGACTTTCGCTTAACAGTTGCAAGAAAACTCAAAAATAAATAAATCAAAGAATACTATAAACACAATCTCTTCAAAATACAAGTTATTATAAAAATGAATAGTTAGTACGCATTGTACAAGATAAAAAAATCCACGTATAATGGTAACATATACTTTAAAATATCCATGAAGTGGATTCTTAAAGTAACAAATTTTGAAATGTAAATTAATGAACAGCTAGTTTTATGTATGACCACAATGATACAGCTGTCAATCGATTATTTTAGACGCTAAGTATGAACAGACTTCTTATTAATATGCAAAATATTCATACAAAAACATTTGATTTATAGAATTATTTTTATTATGATGAATGCATCACAGAAACAAGGCCGTCAACTATGTATTTGATATCTAAACTTAAATGAGTGTAACATTTGTAATGTAAATTATATGTTTTTTTTACATATATCAAGGTATTATGCGGTATTTAAAACTTAATGCAACCGTCAAATTTTAAGGTGGGCGCTTTGCACATGGCATCTTTAATTCTATTTGATAATTATAAAAATATGTTTAAAAAATATAATGGATTATGTATTGTATATAACGTGGGGATTAAAATGTAACGAAACTTGCAGACAAATAATACTTATAATTTTCCTTAAAAGATGTCACATAACTCCATCTTACGAATATTAGCAAGTTATTAATCAATACATTATTATCTCTTTATTTTGATACCATAAACTTGTATGTACCCTGAAAAATTCATATTTGTCTTAATGCATAAAAATCATAATAATCTTAATTTAATATTTGGGTGCACGTATTTGAATATGTTTATTTCAATAAATATAGAAATGTAATACTATTCTAAACGTTTTTTTTGCTGTCGAAATAACAACGTAATCTAAATTATATACAAATAGATCTTAATGCAAATAATATATGTGTTTATAATAATATCACGGCATATTAATTTTACCATAGAATAATGATATAGGTAATATAGACACGTTGCAAATATATTTTTTTCAAAATTTGAATTGAAAAAAAAACGAAAATCGTCTTTAATTTTTAAAAATAATAGATTACCTATATTTGAATTCAGAATAACCTTGAAAGTGTTTGTTCATTTGTGTAATATTGATCTTTCGTATTTAGTTTAATGCAAACAATTGCTCGTCGTGCAGGTTTTTAAAAAGGTCATAGCCGCGATTTTACAGTAATATTACACTGATACAAAAAAAAGATCTTGACCTTAAAAATAAATTTGTTAAGTATGCACTATTATTGATATAAAACTAACGTGTGTGGGAGTAGTACATTTTAAATCCCAAATAAACGTGTGAATTATAATAGGAATCAAGAAAATTACGGTCTGTATGTATATACAAATATAATTATTTTGCTTGTAATTTATATCTTGTTTCCTGGTTTAAATAGTAATTAAATTAAGATGTTTTTTATGGGTTAGCAAGATTTTCATAGCGCTTATACAGAAAAAATATTATTCGTATCCTTATAGATTATAGAACATTACGTAATTTTGAATGCTATGAATTGTGTTTCGCCTTTAATATGTTTACCTAGAAAATAGTAAATTATACAAAGCATTTGAATGTATACTTCAATTGCTTATAGAGCTTTTGTTTTTATTATTAAATTCTTAATATCATTTTACACTGTTTTATTATCAAATATTCAATTTATGAGAAGATTTTTATTATAAACTCGAGGAACTCCGGTTTCAGAGAAATATTTTTTATGCTACTTAATTTTTACTTATTTCAAAACTGTTATTTTTTTTAGTAAGTGACTATGTACCGATGAAATAAAAATCTACCTATTCTATAATTACGTAAATTACGCATACAATTTCTTAATGTTAATTTCTGTGTTAGTGTGAGCACTTCAATGTGTGCGCAGATGTCATGTGAGCACTTGTCATGCGTGCTGTTGTCTATGCATGCACTTGTCATGTAAGCACTTGTATTAGAACAGCTGCCATGCGTGCAGTTGTCATGGGACCATTTCATTTGCATTAATAGTATGTATTATCTTTAAAAAAAATTAAATCTGAATTTATATATGTATTTACATTCATTCACACTTCTATAAAAGTCATCAAACAAAAATATCATACAACGCCTTTATACGACTCTATGCATATTTTAAAATCAAGTAATAAACTATACTTTATTTTTTAAACATGACATTGCTATCATAGTGTCATTAATGATCACACACTGTCATGTTCACACGTGTTTTCACTTTTTATACGAATTGTAATTCATTGCAAACATGGTGTGCATAAATCCCGAAGAAACTTCCCACATGCTTTTAAAATCACTTTCTTTCCCCTCAAAAGGATTGAAGATCTTCTTTAACATGTGTGTAACAAAAAATATTGCATGCTGAATCACACAAAAATATATCACTAGTAATAAGGTAAATATATTTGACATGAAATTATTGTAAACATTAGATGGATCTCTTAGCTATCAAATAAAGGTTTAAAACATCAATAAATACTAGTATATTCAGTATTTTTTATCTAGAGCGGTATTTTTCGACGTGTAGCCCATGCCTTACAGAGGGAAAATTTGATTGTTAAGGGAGGCAATTTGAAAATGAGTTCGACCAGAACAACCTCATCGGAACTCCCAGTATATGTCACATAAGGGACATAAGAATTTTAAAAAGGTTTAGGCGGGACTTTCATAAAAAGGTTGGAAAACACTGCTAAATAGTCTGTTAAATTTAAAATGTAGTTTTTAACATCTAAATGAATAATCATTAAAATTATGAACGAGTTTCAATAAATATCAATAATTTTCAGAGAATTGAATAAATATAAAAGTAAATATATACAAAATTATTTGTGTTCGATTTAAGATCATGTTACATCAATCCTTTTAAATTTATCATCCATTCTTCTTTAGAAACAGCAAACCGAAATAAACGCAAATTTATTGCAATCCACAAATGGATCTAACGGAAAAAATGACGCCTCTTCCAATGCATTAGTTGAAAAATATGGATATATCCAGTTACAAAACTCATAATTTTCTCAGTTGATCGGTTGAATAAGAATAGTTTACACCAAATATATTTTATATCATCCAAATAAATAATCAATTGTCAGTGCTATTTTTACGCTTCAATTTACAAATCTAATAATTTCGAATATATTCACTATAGGATTATAAAGTTATGCGTTCGGAGAATATAATATTAATATACAGTATACCGGTACAAAACAATATGTTTTAATTACATATTCAAAATGATTTGAAATTAAATCAAGCAGATTGATGCTGTTTAACTCAGTTTGTCTGAAATGCTACTGTGCGAATACATCTAGAAATAAAGCGCACTTTAATATGCAAAATACCTAGGAAGCAAACTTTAGAGACGATGGAATGGCGAGATACTCCAGACCTGGTGCTGGAGCGCCCCCGTCTTACCGACCCACGCCTAGTACCAGCTGGCTTTGAAACTTACTACTGCTAGCTCCTTGCTGAAAATCGCAATTGCATCATCTTGATAATGACAGCTAATATATGTGCGGTGTTACACGCTGTTTTTATTGCTTTATTTCAAATGTTTCGAAAAAATAAATTCATAGTTTTATCCATCAATTTGATTTATCAGAACATTGTGTGTTTTTGCTTTATCATATGCGATAATTTTGTCGCAGTCAAAAATTTGAAATAATATACATCGAAAATTAAAGTCTTTCGTTAAGTTTGATAATATTCACATAGTTAGTTTTCATCTTAGTGATTTATATCATCTTTTATGATAAAAATAAAAACATTATTATAACAATTAATATTTTCGACTGATGGTGCTTGATGGAAATTGATTTTAAATTCTGAATTATTACAACAATCAATTTAAATGAAAAATTGGTAATATTATAAAAACTGTGGTATTTATGCTAGTATTTTTTATTTTAAAATAAATCAAGATTATATGCTTTGCATTTGTATGGAATAATTTATAATTTATTTGACAAGCATTCAAAATTTGACTATTTTATTTGAAAAAATTCAAGTAGATATCTAAATTAATACATTTTGTTTGTTGTAGTATCATATGTCACAAAGTTTCTCTAGATATTTGTAAACTCAAAACAACACTTTCCATAAACTATATATGCTAGCATATGTGTAATAGCAATATTGCAGTTAAAACATTCCTCCCTACATTTATTTAAGTGATTCTGCTTTATTTAAAGCATAATATATATTTCAAAACAGCAGGACTTAGATGATAGATCTCGCGAGTGATACAACATAATTATTCTGCAGAAAATATGACCAAATAAATCGTCAGCAATAAGACAATCTGGTTAATAATAACCAGTCCATTTATACTAAAACAGTACTCGCCTACTAACGTTACTTTTAGCCTTTGAACGGAAAACACAATAATGTAGCTTCACCATTATTATATATTTATTCACAATACATCAAAAAACGATTTTAAGGGAAAGTGAAGTCTTATAAGAAAGACATTTCATACTTAAAAATCAATAATGGTAAATGATTCAATATGGCTCTGCATGAAATGGTTATTGCCGTTATCTAAGTACTGTAATTTTACAATTTATTATCATTAAACTTTTGGCAATATGCTATCAATTTTTTTGTTAGATATCTTTCTTTTGGCTGGATTTTAATTAAATCAACTTTCATAAACCTAAAATAATCAAATGCTTTATAAATTAGATACAGTAATTTATTGAGATACAAACTTTAAAATAGAATTTTCAAATATATTGTTGATTGAATGATTTTAAAACTTTAAGTAGTAAAAAATAATTTATTTGATAAATAAAAGTTGTAAATGATTTAACAGATAATGTGCTGTATTAAAATATTACTTACGTTAATTACAAATATTTAATTGTATCCACATATTATAGATAATCACCATGAAGTTCACAGCATAATATGCTTATTATTATTATGCCTCTTTCGATGAGCTTTATCAAGTAATACGTTAAAAAATTCTTCTTACAATAAAGACTGGACTTTAGAAAAAGATAAATTTTATTCTACCTATAATTGATTTCATTTTCATTTAATATAACGATTCCAAGTAACGATGTTTTCGGTAAAGCAGAAGCTTGTATTTACACTTTATTAATAGTGTTCATTTTTAAACTAGATCATTAGTTTGAAGCTCTGTTTAAAATTGATATATTATAGTGAGTAGCTTTCTTTACAAAAGCTCCACTCGACAACACTCGACTCCCTGGTGTGGGAGGCAACACCACTCGCACGTAATAAATGCGACGTAATATAATGTGACACCGCGTGACATGGCGTGACGTAACGTTGGGTAGTACAGCCTAACATAACAAGGGTAAAGTATGCATGCTTTTCGTACAAACACCCACAATTTTTAAATATATATTCTATTAGCAAGTTTACAAATGCAATTACTGCCATCAAAGCAATAAGCATATTGTAATATTATTTATGTATGTATGATATTTATACGGTGATCGATGTAAACAGAAAAAATCCTTGCAGTTTTGTATGATTATCAATACGTTATTGGTTATTTTTTTTACATATCGGAAGACCTATGTATTAAGGTAAGTGGTAAAACTTGACTGCGGTATTATAAAACCGTAATTTTATTTAACCATTAAATTTTAATTATAATTCTACTCAAAAACTGATTCTTGATATCACATAGGCAATAAAAAATTACCAGATATATGGACACATAAAAAAGCTAAAATTTCAAATAAACTTATCCTCCATTAATCACATAATCCAAAAAATCAATTAATTTAAAAAAGATGATCAGCTTAAGACTTATTTCAAGAACTAAATTCCATGGCTTTTACTGATGAAGGTTTGACAAATAATTATTTTAAATTAACTATTAATACAAAAAACTAAATATTACTGCCAAATCATTTTGTATTTCGATAACCAGCTTTAATAATTTACACTTTATAATATTTGACCACAACATAAAAATCGTCTAATTTAGTTCTCTATTGTTTTTGACAATTAATAAACGTTTAGAAATATAAAAATTCATTTACTATTGTATATGTATAGAAATGTATTCGTCTCAGGAATTTTAAAAACATATTAAAGGTGATAAAAATAGGGTGTTCATCTGTTTATGGAACTGTTATCTTTCCTCCACAGAAGAACAACTTTTTCACTGCTTGCATAATTAATGAACTTTCAATTTCAACAGCACTGAACTCGCAATGAGAGCAAGCGTCCAGTTCACCGACCCTTCAAAGTTTAAAACATATGAATTGTATTTTATTTTCGAGTCAATCGATCAAGTTTGTAAATCAAATCCTCAAAAAACAACTTACGTAACTCACAAAACTGGCTCTTCATATTCGAGCGCTCAGTACAAACAATTCTTAAATCACAAATAATATTTCATCAAATAACCACATATCAACGTCAAACCCATCATTTTAATCGTAAAAAAATTACTGCTTAAATATTATGAGAATTACCATATCATAAAAAA
>JAGVSQ010003808.1:0-20711 GCA_022683975.1 Rhyacophila evoluta
GAATCAAGTTAGTCACAGAATTTCGCAAGAAATCACAGGTCAGCAGATATAAATAGCCGAACCACACAAACAACTTCCAATATTTTGACGTAACGCAAAGACCCGCCATTATAGAATTCCGTCAAAGCGATCGATATTTCATCGGTTTTTTAATAATTTACTATTTACATATACATACACAATACTCTTCTATAGTGCATTGCAACGCATGTCGGGTCCAGCTAGTATTTTATAAAATTTAAAAGAATACTAAGTAAGGACTGGCTTAATACAAAGATGAATGTATTTTGAAATATTAAATTAATAAATTAGATAATTAAAAATTAAATAGATAAATTAAAAAATCACATTTATTTTGACTTTTTACTGAAAATTAAATCTGAAACAAAGTAAATTCACAAATGCCAAGAGAAATGAAATAAACTTTTTACCAAGTAATTACAACAAATCTTCTTCTGTATGTTTCCATTATTTGTCTAGCGTGGTAATTTCTATCGGAATATGAAACGTTCTCTTAATTTATTATTTACCTTGTAAGTCAATTGCACTTCTAAGCCCGTTAAATATTTAACGTAGTACACATCTTCCCGTACAGTGAACTGCTATTAGACTTGATGTATAGACACGTCTCGGGTTGAGGGGAAGCTCCGCTGTTAGCTTTCATATATAATTCGAGTTGGTTATAGAACTTTCGTTAGAGATTAATCCATCAAGCTATTCGTCTTAAGTGGAATTAATTAATTTTCATTGAATGTGTCAAATAATTTTTATAAATTCACTTAGATTTCTTGTCATCACCAAAAAGAAATGATAAAAATGATTTAAGATATAAATTTAATTACAGTTAAATAATATTATTCCCAAGCTTTCTAAATCTTATCAAGTATATATTTAGGTGATGCATTAAAATCGTATTTTATTCAGTTCGTTAAGCTAACTATAATTTTTTTAATCCCTAGTAAATTGTGAAGTTGTTTGTACAATAAATTATATCTGTAACTGTCCAAAAATACATAAATATCACTAATTTTGTGTATAAAAAAACTTCTTTATTAAAAATATCATTGTGATTTTCAATCGGTATAATTAATAAAATATTATAATCAATCATCTTTTATATGTGGAAATTAAATTATTATTAAGAACTTTTAACTATGATATTATTTTTTTAGTTCGCAATTGTTGAGTAAACATTGCATCTCTAATAACAGTAATAAGAAATAATTGTCTACTTTACCAAACGAATTTATGTTATAAAAGGTTTTGTTAAAATTTTCAAGTGGAAGTAAGTATGGTGCAAAACGTTTGAAATATAATTGATTATGTACCAATTCAATGACAAACAAGAACTATAATTAAGTTCGAAAAGTATTTGTCTCTTATATTTTATTCTAATCGTAATATTTTGATGCGACTTTAGTATTTGAACTCGTGAAGTCCGGTGATGATTCACAAGCGCGTGCATTTATCACCTCAACCATCAAAGTGACGAATTATTACATTTATTTACATTTCCAAAATGTTACCTAAAACCTCACAACTCATAATTTATAAAAGGATATATTATGTCAAACAAAACCCATTAGACTATTTGATCTATTGCTTTTTTTTATTGCAATGTTTAGCTTCATGGGAATACAGAAATATCCGTACAGTTAAACGATAACTCAATTTTGCGTACGCCTAGTCACTGTTGTGTGTAAAATTGCCCCTAGATAAAAGCACAGGTGTGTTTCACGACTGGAATTGCGAATAATGCACCTGAACATGGTAAGAGAATTGAGTTCGTATAGCTTCTGTTTACTTGGCAAGAGAAACTTCCAAGCTTTGGGAAACGATCGATTTGATGTTCGAAAATCAACCAGTTAGAACAAAATGCATAACATCAATTAAAACTATTCGTTAACAATCAAACGAATCGATATATTCATTTATCTTTTCGGCATCATCAGCATCATATTATCAGCAAAGATTTTCACAATAATATCGATAGCCCAAAGAAGATCTAGACTTTCAGCAACAAATTACCTGTTACATTTACATTCAGTGTAAATGATTTAAAATTTGGCACATCAAGCATGTGACAGTCATGCACAATAAGATCAAATCTAGCCCCCGAATTATGAACTCATCTTTTCATCTATGCACGTTATATCATATTTCCAGACATTACTTTCCTCGTTGTCTTTTTCATATCTTCATAGATATACCACTAAAAAATTCAAAGCAATCATAGATAGAATACGTGTTTTAATAAAATTTATAATAATTCTAATGCTGTTCTAATTCTAATTTTCATGTTGTTATCTACTTTTTTTATGATATTTCATCCAGTAAATGATGTGAAAAAGGATAGACCAAGTAATTACAATTGATTTATTTTTCATATCTTATGATAAAAAGATTGTGCTAATCTATATTGATGAGAATAAGTGGGTTTTTTTTAAAAATTTATTCCAGGCTTTAGTGAGTGTCAAAGTTAATTTAGATTTTAATACGTCATCTTTGTCGTTATTAATCAATATTATTAATTATAATATTGACTGTAGGCTTTACGTAGTTTTGTTTATATATTTGAAAAAATAAACTTCTTAATTGTATAATCTGTATATTGATTAATTTATCAGATATATGTTTTATTAATATTCAATACATTAAAATGAAAAATATGAATGTGATTTTTATAAAAATATTAAAATTATATAAATTTATTCAGTTGAATCGTCAAAGTAAACCTAAAATCATTTGCAAACAAAATATTGTTAGCAAACTCTCGAAGTTAATTATTAAAGTGATTTAAGTTTTGTCAATGTTTTGGGGATATGAAAGGAAAAAATAAGTAGAACGGAATAAGTACATTTGAAAAACCTTTTGAATGAAATTAAACCGTACCTTTATGAACAAAGCAGTAAAAATACATACGGAATTGGTACGCTCAAGCAAGTAACATGCGAATGGACAATTATTTTGATTTTATCGATACAGTTTTTACGAGATTTTTCATTAGTCGTAACCTTGTTTTATGAGTAAAATAAGATACGTGTATTATTTAAAATACTGAATTATTTATGAAAATTTTAACTGCACGTTCGTACACATTAAGATTTTAATTTATATATCTTCCACCATGTCCACTCCAAAATTGGAGCACATGGATTTTTTCGCCATGGAGATATCTTTTCAAAATATGAATTAAATTTATCTTCCATTGAAACAAAATCTTTTTTTTACAAACATCGGTCAGTTAATTACGTATTTAATTATATTCTATATTTTTTTATGTTAGCAATTGCATATAATTAATTAACATATATTCTAATATGCGGATTGAATCAAATTTCATTTATATTACTGATAAATTGTCCTACATCAAAAATATTTTTTTCGTTATGCTACTAAATCATTTTTTGTTTTTGGTTACATATTTAGAATGATATTTCGAGCTAAAGATCTATCTCAATACATTTGGTTTTTAAAGCTAGATTGTAATAATTTACTTTTAATTATATCTTGTATGATATTCATAGTAATATAGTGAAAAAAAATAGTTGAATCAATAAATCCTATAACCGCCATCAAAGTGTACTAATGGAGTTTGAAGATAAATAATATCAGCAAATGGCGGACATAACAATAAAAGACTAGAGCAGGATGTATGGGAGATCGAAGCAGAAATAGAAAATTTCATTAGCGGAAGAATTGGAAGGATTGGAACAGCTGTTATTCTTTCCACTTCCGGGAACTATAAGGCATAACATAACTAAGCCAGGATACGACTTGAAGACTTTTCGACATCCGTTTAGTAAGACTCGATATTAGAAAATGTATAAAATAATTATTATTACTAAGTTTTATCTAGTAGAATCAACCGCACATTTCATTTTAGCTTCAGTTGTCAGGTATCAGTCTAGAGGTGAATTTTCTATACAAAATTGAATTTAATAGGTAATCAAACAATTTTTAAAATAATAATAAAAAACTATTATACAAGTGAAGAAGAAGATAGAAAACATAATATATTCCGCTATTACCATACCATGAAGATGTTATCCTGAAATATCCCTAAATATTATTCATGACCAAAGGAATATTTCAACCATGCTTCACAAGCGTTTCAATTACCATAATATAAACATTTTTTTTTATTCAACGTATTTATATTCAATTTTCATTGTATTTTCATTGGTCGCTTTTTTGAGAATCACTCTACTGTATTGAAAAGCTATCTCATTTACTTTCTTTTCAGTTGATTATGCAACAACAATCTACGGAAGGTGAATGAAAATGCTTATGTTTTATATCTTCATAAATTATTTGACTTTACATAAATTTACAACATTTTGAATGTTTTTTTATACATAAAAAATAATGAGAGTGTCATCAAAACTTCAGTGAAAGTTGTATGGTAATAAGCAAATCTCACAAGTATTTTACAAAAAAGTAAAGTATGTGCTTTTAAAATAGATATGCAATTCAATTATAACTTAAAATTAGCTAATATTGATGGGAATTTACCATATGAATAAAAAAATCTAACCAAAAACTATGAGTACTTTAAAAAGGTGTCTTTGAATGAAGCGCCACATTCAAATAATAGTTCTTGGTATGGTTAGAATATTTATCATGAAATATTGTAAAAAAAGGTTAGAATATATTTATACTTTCATGTCCAACTAAGATTAACTGGATAGTAATGGGTGCATCCTTATGTAAAACAGGTGACTCTATTATAATATAAGGTAAATATTCTACTATAAAAACATTTCCGTATTATACATATCGCAGTATACGAAACTTTCATTACACGTAATGGGAGACAACTAAATCATAATCTAGAGCAAGATTCCATTTGATTTTTTTCATACTGACGTGAAAATTGGTTATATATTTATTTCTAATTCAGTTGTTTAAAACAAATTATGCATTACGTGCAATGCAAAGTTGTTTTAGAAAAAAATATGTGCGTTATTGTTAGATTCATTAGATGTTGAAGTTATAAACAATAATTCGGAAGGATTAATAATAACGAGATATACAAATTTATGTGTTATGTTAGATATTATCTAAAAAAAACTCCAAGACCGTGTTGTATCTAAGCTGTTTTCTTTGAGTATCGTGTTTTACGAAGATTTTTCACCATGTTCGCTCCAAAAATATGGTAAATATGACAATGACAAAATATGGCCTACACAATCTGAAGGTCCAGAAATGTGGTATATATTGTAGATCTCTAATATATTGGATATATTTTTATACAAGGATTACCATTACCAATGTATGAAAAGAATACGTCATTTACGTATAATTAATTATAAAAATATATTGTCTGCCCGGTAGCGTAGTCGGTCGCGTGCGTACCTAATGTTCCGGCAAATGTAGGTTTGATTCCCTATCTGTCGGATTTTAAAAATCCGAAAATGCAGGACTGGATGCTCTTTAGGTTGAGTAATTGTCTGACAAACAATTCTCGTGAAATTTAATCTGTCAAAACGTCTTCAAATTGTAAAGATACACTGTGTAGATCCATATGCTCCATGTTGGAAGCAAACGTGGTATAAAAAAAAATTTAAAAGAATAGTCGGTCACCCTTTGTTAATAATCTTGGCTATCTCATCCAATTAACTGATGGACGCTCTCTGTTTACACGATCGATAAACCTACGATTTGTACAATCAAATAATAGTGTTATAGTAATTTTCGGGGTGTGAGTCAAATTGATTGAATGAATAAATATAGTGCCTTTTACACCATTTTCAAATAGCCGTTTGTTGAATACAGAAATTAATCGAATAAATTACACGAATGTAACGAAATTCGTCAGAATATAAACTCATATTTGATATCTTCTCCAGCTGTTGGAAATGAAATCTCCATTAAAATCGTACAAAGTAGTTGGCTCTAAGATAAATTTGCACTTTGTAAGAACCGTCTCTCAATTTAAATTCGCGAAGTTTGTAATAACTACCGGAGATAACTCTGTTGGAGTGCACTTTTCATTAATTATGAACGTTTGTTTTATAAGTTATCAGATGGAAATCTTCCGTAACTTAAACTGTATATATAATCAAAGGTTCGTGGCGTCATATGACGAACTCATGACGTCTTTAAATAATCACTCTACCAAATATTACTCTCTAAATAAATGTATATATTTTTTCTCTCAACGTTAGCACACTGAGTACCTAGTAAACTATGTTTTGGATAATTTATATTTACTTTAAGACTTCTTCGTCTAGCAAAATAGATTGCTTTACGATATCAGAGCTCTAGGATATGCTTGATTAAGCATAGGGTGGGTAAGATGGTGAGCATTTTTTTTGAAAATGTATTAAAATTAAAACGCACAGTAAAAAAAAATATACAAAAAAATAATATATACTTTTTGACAAAAATACTTATGAGTAAAATGATTGCTCGTTGATTCTATGAGATTTTGAAGAAAGCAGCAAAGTTTTAATGTTGAAGACGCATTTGAGTCCCGAATTAGTTGAGTTTTTAAATCATATCAAGGCTTTGTTGATATTGCTTAATTATTTACGTACAAAGTAATAGCAATAAAAAATCATTTTTTCACAGGAATATGCAATCCTTCTTTTTTTTCATATCTTAGAACGAGTTTGGTATAAAACGCATAGCATAACATAGGATACACAATAGGTTAAATTGCGTGTTTTATGAGAGTAAATATAAAACTAAAATAAAGATTTTTTTAAATTTATTAACACCTATTATTAAGTGATAGCTGTAAGATCGTATGAAAGACACACTGATGTGTTGATGATACTAGAGGATACGTTAAAATGAAATGAAAAATCTGTTGAATAAAAGTTTGACAGTAGAGTCGGTGCAGAAGGAAGAGCTTACAACTAAAGCCGAAATGTTTGACACAAAAATGTATCAGTGGATTAAGGGCAGTCGCCGCAAAGTTGAGTGGCCTTTGTCACGTGCTACGACAAACTTCTCCCCTTCCGATAAAACAATATCGTTATTAGAAACAGCCTCGCACCTCCCGCCCCTCGGAAAAGTTTTGCCGAAACCACAATGGGTTAATGAAGGTTAATTAAAGGACAGAAGGGACCCATCAGTTTTGACAACGCGAGTTCGCACTAATTCGAGCTTTACAGTGATTTTGCATACAATATTTCGACGAACATCCGCAACGTGTCTTCATGTCATTATTTGATCGAATTTGCTTCACACTATTCACTAAGTGTCTGCCATAATCAAGAACCAATTTCATTGTATATATAATATATTATATCCAGCAACTTGCACTCTCCGGCTCTGAATCGGGCACGCCAAGCTCTCAGCTATCGGAGATAATACATATTTTTCAAATGACAAAATAAAAAAAATATTATGAAGAATGACACAATATATTTTTCAACCAATTTTTATTTTACAATTTATATCAAAGTGTCGAGTTCAAATTCTACAGTTGAAAGCTTTTCAAATCTGTGGATAGAAGACTCGATGCATAATCGGTTAAGCAGTTGACTAACAATCAATTATCGTGAAAAAAATCTATCAATAAGTCCTGATAATGCAGAGATTTATATACTCCATTTCTAAAGTGGTCATTTCCACACTGTTGAGATCAATATGTTCCAATTTCAGAACTGGCTTAAAAACAAGTATAATATATCAGAAGATAAGCATTTTAGTTATCTGTTATCTGTCTTTCTGTGAAAAGGCAGTGTTAAGTTCTTAGCTATATCACTGACATACTAAATCAGTTTAAATTTATTCACTTGTATACCGTACGTTTTTTAATATATTATATATAAAAACATTTGGATAGAAGAAATCGTTAGGTTACTAGTATATCTTTTTTGTTGGTCTGGCATTTAAAATAAATGCGTTGTGAGTACACGGCAAAAATAATTGGACCGTCTTAAATGCTTATTATTGTACGGTTTAATTCGGCAACTGCCAAATACTTGGTAAATTGGAAGAAATTTCACGGGCCATCCAATTCAAGCGAAACAACAAACCATTAATTTTTTCGCAGACATTATACATTACAAATAAATAATTAATTAATTCAAATGTAATTAACTTACATTATTAAGTGAATAATATTTTTTTCTTACGGTAAACTAACCAGATAAAAACATAATTATTAATTGATTTCAATTTTGAAAATAGTTATACAAAAATCAATATATATAAATATATATATATACAGTGACGTTAATAAATCGATTATCGTCATAAATGGATGATAGCTGTATGATATATTATTATATGTATTTTATATGATGTAGCAATAAAAAAATTGTATTGATTTTATTAAAAAAAAATAGTTTTTCAAATAATGCAGCTATTAAAATAAATATTTATTTTTAAATCTGCCATGTAACTTCAGTTAATTTTGAATGCAGACTTAAAACCTACTCATCCTTGTAAAGAAATCATGTTCACATACTTAATCTTGATACATGATTTTGTATTTTTTCCCATACTACAAAAACTAAAATACAAAATATAATATATATAGATTTTTATTGAAAAAGCCATCTCAATATCCCTGCGGTATGATGGATGGCATTGTCTTTTGAATTAAGACTGCTTAAGAAAATGTGTATTAATTTAATAAAATATAACACTTCTGCAACCAAAGCTCAACGGCATACGATTTTATTACGGTTTTCATTAAATATGTACGGCAATCATTCTCACAGAAGTAAAAGTTCCGTATTATTAATGACTATCAAAGTTACACAACCTGCAATGTAACTTTTGAGCGAGAACTTTTTTGTTTAAAACTGATTTACATATTCAACAGTTTTCAAATCAAAATTCTAAACTCCGCACGTAAGATATACACTAGGCTTAGTATCAAAACGAAGCCCAAAATGATTCTTACCATGGTTGAATAAATTTAGTTTTATCTTTTGAAGTCAAACTTCATTTATGTAGCGAAAGTCTTCAAAATGCACCTTCGGATACCTCATTGTTAGAGGGAAAGTGCTAAAAAAATAATAAATCAACCGATCAACCTGACCTCTCATATATGAAAAAAAATTAACCATGAACGTATAATGAATAATAATAATAATAATTTACACCATTTCATAGATTAACTTTTAAAAACAAGTGGATTGATATTATATGTTACAATTAAACTTCCAGCAGTTTTATGATTTCCTACATTTCAATAATTTAAATATATATTCGCTAAATATAATTACTTATGAATCTTTGAATGGAGTGCCATTAAATGTACATTAAATACGTAAACGCTTAAGCATTCACGCTGAACGGTTCTTTGATTAAATACAGAACTGAACGCAATTTGGAATCAATTAAAACGTTTTCAATTCTATCAAAACTATAATAGTATTACTCTGATAAAGCCATTTATCACTCCCTTGGTATGCCTTTATAATTTCACGTGACGTCGACAGTTATGTAGCCTACATTAAGATCACATGATGTCTCTACGTACGGAGCTTTTGAATATTGAATCAGTGTGTCAGTGTAGACAGCCTGTAGCTATATCCGGTGGCTATAATTAAATAGCGGGTTTGAAGCTTTCCGGTATATTTTCAACGTTTACCGCTGTCAAGCGTTTGTTGGAATGTTACAATTTTTGTGCTTTTCCGGCGTATTTTTAAGTGAATTTCCTCGCCGTTAGTGGGTAGACATGACAAGCTTTTTTAATTCAGCAGTTTTTGTAATTTTTTTATGTTTTCTATACAAAGAGTTTATTCTCAAGATATACTTTATTACAGAAATACTAATTGTAAAGCGCTTTCGATATTCATTATTACATTTAACTATGTTGGCAGTCAGTCTAGATATCGTTTACTTAACATAATGTTATTTAAATCCATTAAGCGTCAACGTAAATATCATTATTTTTATTATAAATCATTAACAAAAAAATATTTTAAGACTCACAATACGAATAAGTAAATTATTAAGAGCACAAATCAATAATTTCTATCTTACCGATAAATTCTATTACTGGAGTTGACAGCCAAATATTTAAATAATTATGTTACAACTTACTCTATTCTAAAAATTCGTGATGGCTTATAAAATAAGATAATCAAAACGTTTTTGGACTCTGTAGCGTTAAACACAGTATCCTTGGAGCTTAACGTCTAGAAGGTGACTTTAAAACATAGGCAGGAGTGAAAGTATTGTATATTCTAATGGTGGGCAACACCCACACCGGATTTTAAAACCAACAGTTATATTGCTAGAAGCTTTATTATAATATTATTGGAATGCTATATAAAGAGGATTAGAATGATCTTATAAAAATGTTTTTTACTAATGGAAAAATCTATGTTTAGAATAGCATCACTGTGTGTAAAGTATTGTTAAAATACATTAAAGTATACTATTGAAACCATGACACATAATACTATAACTACACAATTTGTGTCAATTCAGTCACCTTTATGTAAGCTTTTAGAGTGTTTTGTTCGTTTTGAATACTGTTGAATTATTTTATGAATAAAATATATATGTATCGAAAAGTGTGTAAGACTAGAATATTTACGTTCTTGCGATTAAATTATAGTAAATGTATCTTTTATTTTTACCGCACCGCTCTTATGCATAAGCATGTGAATTCTCGCAATATAGAAATCTATATGTCCATATGATTTTTTCAGAGGAAGTTGTGGACATAAAATACACTTTTTACATGGCTATGGTACTTAAACTTATAACCTGCATTATTATTGGACATGTGTTTGCAAATATCACCACAGAGGCGATATAATTATTTAATTAGTTGACAATTACAAAAGACAATATTTAGGTAGAATTTAACTAGCAGTCGTTTGTGCAATAATTCACAATCTCGTTCAAACAACTCTGAAAAGTAGATAATTCACTCGCCACATTGGTTGAATCGCTGAACAGATTGTCCAGCACTTTGAATTATTTAAATACCTCTACAAAGTCGGTGTTGCCCGCCGCTTGATAATAATGGAATTATTCGAATGTATCCCGGCTCAGAGAGCGTTCCTACATGTATTCGTTTCGAGTGTGGATAACATCGTCGAATAATTTACTTCTCCGGATGCTGAAACGTATATACATTTGCCATATATATTATGACATTTTAATGATGCAATACAGTTTCATTCCAGTCCACATTTTTTTAATATGCAATCGATTTAACTCAATTAATATTATTTGTTTTATATTTAATTATATCTGCTCGAAAATTGGAACATACATATCTCCGTAACTTGAAGAAAATAACTTAATAAATCCCGAAAATTTTATGCCCGGTTGCTTATGTACTACTACATATATTAAGCAATTTGATTATTATACAAAACATTTCGTTGTGTTATGGTCAGTGACTTAGCATACACATCAACAAATCCACATTGTACAAAAACACAAAACTAGACTAGCGGTTTGATTCAATTCCATTCCTTAACCAATTTGCATGCACTTTTTCGGCTGTCACAGATGTTACGGTAAATGCATTTATTCGCATGGTTGGTCGTTGCGGGTTGTTGGTAGACGTGTTTCTGATGCTTTAGGTACGCCACTGATCGCCCGCCCGTGTGAATGCAATCATGATTTACCCGCCCATAAAATAGGTTTTGCCTACCACGATCCGTCACTGGGTAATGAGATTGTTAATACGATATGGATGATAGTATTTTAATTCTTAATCTTTTATTGAATTCTTCTATATTTATATTTTCACGTAGATTCAAGTTATCGTTACAAAAACAATAAAGAGCGCAAAGCTAAAGAATTCACAGAATTAATAAAAAATAAATTAAATACTAAAAACTCACAAATTTTAAATCATTATTCTTTAACAAGTTTTGTGATAGTATTATCAAAGTGAATTCAGACATAGTGCGGATAGTATAGATACAATATGTTGATGATAAGTCTGGATAATAGCACCAGATTCAAAATAGCTATCAACCAAAACCAATAATGTTTTAAAATTATAATTTAATAGAATCATTTGACCGTTCTTTTATTTTCAAACGAAATGTTTTTGCCACGTTAATTGGTTGTAAAGATTTGATTATTACTTGAATATTATATTGAGAATTAAAGGGTTAGGGGTACAAAATACACCCGATACCAAATCTTGGATACATATGACCCTGCTTAGGCAAAAGGCATTAACCCTTAATTTTTTGAAAGAGCACTTAAGACACGCTTTTTGGAAATAAATCAAGTCGCAATCGATGCATTATTATCGAAACTCAGCTTTCGGTTTTTAAAAAAAATGGACTTAATTTGGGTTCATGATATAGGAATTAAACCTCATTCGCGGCATTATTATTCTGTAAAGATTAAGCGCGTTATTACTTAGTGCACCCAGCAATCCAGGAAATGTGGGTTTGATTCCCCATCTGTCGGATTTGAAGAATCCGAAAAATGCAGGATTAGATTGAGTATTTGTCTGACAAACAATTCTCGTAAAAACAATCTTTCAAAACGTCTTCACATTGCGTAGATCCGTATACTCTTCTTTCGAGTTGAATATCTTCACACCATATGCTCCACGTTGGGAGCGACCATGGTATATATAAAAAAAACGATTAATGACCTTTGCCTAAACATGGTTGATATGTATATTCATTTTTCATCCAATTGGCAGAATTATTATCTAGACGCGTATAATCTTTTGATTATAAGAAAGTATTTAATTTGACTAAAAAAGATTATTATGTTTTTATAGCTTTAAAATTCAATAAATTAACATAGATAGTGTTAATTTATACTGACCGCTCTCACCTGCAAGCGCAAACACTTTCTTATCTCAATTCAAATAAATCTAAAATTCTAATTTGTTCATTTCAAATCCGAAGTAGGTAGATTTAGTCCCTAAATATAGCCGTGATGTAGTGTTGATCGACCGAGATTTCTCTCAATCCATTCGAGTTTGCTTTTACCCAACATCTGTGTCAACAAGATCACACGACCCCCGCCCATTCCGCCTTAATCCGTCAGATGAGGGTTCAGGGAATAAAATCTAGACATTAAATACGACAGGATCCTTGGATATTTTTTGTCTGAAGTACTCTGTCTTTCAATATAACAGTATAACTCTCATCTGTGGATTGAACGAAAAAAACTTTTTTGTTATTTATACGGAAAGACATTTATTTATCAATGATTGATGAACTTTGTCGTTATATCGAAGGATAACCCATTCCAGTACGTAATATTCGATTCCGAAAAATTAACGCACACCGTGTTTCCCTGTAAATAAGTCCTGGTCTTATATTAATTTTTACTACGCCTTATTTTTAAGGGATGTCTTTTCATATTTTTACATGAAAAATATCCAAATAAAAGAAGGAAATATTATGTTGTTATGGACATCAATTGACATTTATAAAGTCAAAATATTGTTCTTTGTTGATTAAAAACTTACGATACAGAAAGTGGTGACAAAATTCATACACATCCTGAAAAAGTTATGACAGAATTTATTTTCGGGTTTGGTTTTATTTTCGGGGAAAGACAGTGTACATATAATTTGTAAAATATTTATCTGAAGTTATGTAAGAAAAAAATACGTACCGCTTTAAGTTGTTGTATTAAATGAAATTAAATTCAAGAAAAAACTTTGAAAGTTTTTAATACTGGATACTATAAAGATTAATAGTAAGAAACCTTAGGGTTCTATCAATTGTTATATGGTCAACTGATAAAATATAAATATTGGTGTTGTTAAGATTTTATTTTATTTATTATGAGTTAAGTTAGTTAGTTAAACATTATGTGTTAAGAATATATATATATTTTTTTATTTTGTCATTTTACAAAAATAATTTGATTGAAAAGACATCCCTCTATTAAGAGCTAGCATATTAAAATTTTACTCGCAAGTTTTGATTTTGAGATTTCAACATATTTCCGTAAAGATGTGAGCTCTTCACATTATGTTATCCTTGATTAAAAGCTATCTTTATATACACGAGTCTAGTAAATCATTTTAATTGGTTTCATCAAGCCTCTATTATGAATGTGTATCAATGCATACATATGATTTTATTAGATCGTGCGTTGTCGTTAAATTTTCAAACATATTCCATAGTTCCACGTGTCAGTAAAACTTTTAACTTAAATAAAAATAAAATGCTAGAATAATTACGCATTGCAATATTAAAGGAAATATAGGCTTTATTTAAGTTTGTGATAATAGTAAAAGCTTTATCATATCACAAGTTGAAAATACTACTACAATAGAAACTACGTAACACCCAGACAAGTCTACTTACTCAAGTGTCCCAAGAAATTGTCTAATACTGCCTCTCTCACTAAACAACTCCACAACTACATTTTGCCCTGCATAGGATAGGTGAAGTACAACCCTATTTACAAATGATCTAGTTTAGTTACTTAGTAAATACACGATTCTATGCTTATTAATCAGTTTTCGGTAAATTAAATAATGACGCATATTACGCGCAACAATTTAACATTCTAATTTAAATAAAGGAGTACTAAATTTTGATAGTATTTTATTATGTATTTGTATAAATGTATTGTTATATAATTTTTTAACCCAAGCCTTTTTTAGATTCAGATTTAACACTATTATAAAAGGTTTTATTTAATTAATATATGGCAATTGCTGGTTTCAGTTCCAACATGCGAACTCTAATGTCAAAAAGTAAAAACAAATGTATTGCCAACTTTGCTACCGTGGCGACAAACTATTTAATTAATATTCGCGATATGTTTTCTCTACCATGCATGCTCCGAAAGTGGAGCATATAGATCTCACAATGTGAAGATGTGCGCTCCGAAAGTGGATTTCCGTAATATGAAGATATGTCTTGAGAGATTATTTTTCACGAGAATTGGTTATCAGGCAATCATTCAAACCATTCGTTTTTCCAAAATCCAGCAGATGTATAAATCGAATCCGCTTTTTTTCAATTCAAGACGCGCACGTTAACTCCTCAGCTACAGGGGAGACAAAGACAATTATTTAATAGAAAAATTATAATATTCAAATGTTTTCATATCTTTGTTATTAAATTAAATATATTGAAAGATAATTTAAAAAGTGTCGTAATATAACATAACTCACGTTAATTAATCTACAGTTACTAACTGGGGAAACTTTGTAAGATCAGGTGGAGGAAGAGGATCTAAAGCCTCGTGGGTGTGAAGACATCGCTTTCCTGCTTTGACACTTAGACCGCGCTCATGTGATTATTTCGTTTCGTTGAACCCCGACTTGACTGCAGTTAAATACGAATCGAGGTGTTTTGGATTCAAGTCATGTTCGATCTTCCTCTAAAATCTATGTACATATTGTACGAACCACCACCCATGGCGCCAGACGATAAACAATACATAAATATTCTTCAGAATCTAATCTTTCCGACAGTTTACTATGGAACTATGCAGTATGGTAATTATTTTTAGAAAAACAACTAAACAACTAAAGTTTTATATTTATCCTGAATATTAATCACCCTTTGTAATATTAGCAGACATCAATTAGGTGTACTTGATAAAATCTTTTGTCTCCTTCCTCGTAAAACCTAACACATTTTTAAAGTGAGTAACATTATACTTACCATGCTTAAATGTATGTAGAAATAACATTTTTACTTATAATATAATACAGTTACAGGTTTAACTCTGCTCAAAAAAAAGTTTATTATGTTAATTATAAAAGTTTTATTTCCACCGATTTAAGTTGTATGACTATTGTAATATTCCACATAGTAAATTTACCATAATTATCCAATTTTCGCAAACTAAATGTCTACCCGGTAAATGGATGTTAAATTAATGAACTGCACTATATAGTTAAGATATCAAAATAGTGTAATATTTTGAGTAAAAAGGTGTGAAAATGATTTATTTTTCTGTTTCGAATAGCATTTTGTGAAATATAATACTTAAGCGACATTTATACTGGCCAACGGTATTAATACGAATCAATTCATCTGACGGCTGCTTAAGAAGTTAGATACTTTATACTGCAGATTAAATTAATCTTGCTGTATTTTATAAACTCTCCGAGTATTAAAGTTAAAGAAGTTATTCTTGAAATACTGTCAGAACTACTTTACGTGGTGTTTTACGGTCATTACGCCTCTGGATACATTCAATATTTATCATCATATCAGAATAATATGTCAATGTTTTACCATACTATTTCTTATATTTAAACAGATGAAATATGACAATTGTCATAACTTCAAGTAAGTTTAGTTATTCAAAGTCTATCTATTGTGACATTTTTATACCCCTAAAAGGGAATACACTAGATCTTTATATACATTTGCGTATGAAATGCGTGAATTTGAAATGACTTAGTGTGCAAAAAGCGGGTGGTGACAGAGGCTACCATTTATCATAAATGCGAACTAACAAAAAGAAAATGCAGCCAATAACATGGCAACATAAATAAAACATGAATCCATTATAGATACATACTTTAATCATTTAAATATATTATTTGGCACTGTAAGCTTATTAAACCGTTATCTCTTACTAAATATCGGTTGCATTATCGTTACTAGTTTCGAATAAGTATACGATTTATAAGGGTGGCTAGTATTTGGTAGTGGCGCAACTGAAAATTACTTTGAGTTAATATAAATAATCACTAATAACGAAGTGATACTCCATTCTTGAAAATTTCATCGCTTTTTTATGAACGTGATATATCATATTTTATTAATTCATTTTAAAATACACGTGTTTTCTGTTTAAATATAAACGTATCGAAAACATGCTCGCAAATTATAGAGTTGTGGTTACATTGTAGTATTTATATTATTGAATATTAGTAACTTAGTGATGTTGTTGATTTTTTTTTAAATATTAGTTTTGCTATGTATTTGATCGTTACGATTTATTGGAAACAAATAATGAACAAGATATGCATATTATAAACAGCCGCATATTAAATGAATGTGGATACAGAAGTCTTATAAAAATTAAAAACCTCTCAGGGTTTGACCACATTTTTAAACCTCTTTAAGACTTAAAGATTGAAATTATAGGATGTATTTTTTCTCAATAATAAAAAGTAACCAATACTTACCCTAAAATTTTTCCATTTTTCAATAATTAAATATTTCAAACGAAACATAATGCGCAATTCTCGTAAAATACTTTAATACAAATATATTTTAATAATGAAACATAACAATATGAATGTACCAAAGAAATCAGTTGATTGTCAAATATTCATATCAATGAACTATTATAAAATGAGTTAATATTGTTTTTGCGTATTATACAAAATCTAAAATTTGAATTTAAAGAATCAAAATTTCCACCAAAGAATTTGTTCATGAGTTTGGAATAATTTCGGTAAATACTCGTAGTTAGCAAACATAAATTACTATAAACATTTAATAGAGATCACTAAATTCTTATTTTATAGCTGAGGTCCTATTAAGTAGTTGACAGTTCAATTAACTCTTACATCGCATTAAGGGGATATACTAGTTAAATCTTTTATCAGATGAAGGAAAGCCGTCTCTTCGGAAGAGTAAGTAGCCGATAATCCTCCACGCAAATCCTGGCGGCAATTAGAGACCTCTTCACAACTGCGTTCTTCCTCGATCCAAATCTCGCAGGAGCACTTCCTGTTTAGTTCAGTAACGTCCTTAATAAGAAAACAATATCAAATAATTTTCCAATGAAATCTTATATCGTATATTTATCATCCTAAATAGATGTTTTATAAATCCTCAATTTTTATATTCATTACGAAATATAAACAAATCACAAAATATTTTTTTTTTTGCTTATGTATATTTCTTTGGCCACTCGCATAAAATGATGTTCTTAAAATAATATGCTTATATGTTTGCGTTAAATATAAATACAATAAACGGCTTAAATACCAGTATGTTAGTTACGAAAAAAAGATTAATTATAATGGCTATTTCAAGGTGCTTTAAAGACGGAAAGAGATGATAAATAATACCTTCAGTTAATTGACTGAATAAAATAAATAAATTTCGGCTTACGTAGTCGTTTTCCTATCAATAGTTGCAATTTCCGGCTATTGATGTATTTTTGTAAATTTTTTAAACAAGGAAATAGTATAACAAAACAACTATAGAAAGTGTAAATCTATATAATATTATATCGTCGTATTACTGGCAAAAGACGTTAAAGTGAAAAAGTGAGTTTTAATGTTTGAATCTACGACACTGATACTACTCTGATATTACGACAATTTCTTAAGGCATAGTGATTATACTTTTAAAAATTGTCGTAAAACCTATTTAACAGATAGACTCAAACATTAAAACTCGATTATTTCGAAACTCACTTTTTCACTTTAACGTCTTTTGCCAGTAATACGGCGATATGATATGTATACTTATACCCTAAATAGTACATTTATTTTATTCCGAACATAGTTAATTATCTTGATCCATTTTCATTATATTCTACTATTAGTAATAAATACTTTTCACTGTATGCCTCTGCCTGAATTCTTTACACGGCTTTTCTCCTTTTGTCTCTTTCAGTCATGAACTGCAAATCCACTTATCTTTTTTCAACGAACAACTCGGAACTTATCAGGGTATCCATAAATACAGACTTCCTCCAGAAAGGGGAGGAGGCTGCGTCCAGAGAACAACAACTTGTTACATCACCTACTATAAAATAACGGTTATATACGAGTTGATTAAATCTTATAAGAAACATGTAACATAGTAATATTTTACAGAAGCAGAGTAATACTTTCACCATATAAAATATTTAAGAACATAAAGACAGGCTTAACTACCGTGGTTCAGTGACTGTTAATTCATATAAAATTACTTGTAGCTTAATCCTACAGTTGTAAAGATTCAAATGGTATGTCTATTTAGGATGGCAAATAAATATTTTCAAGTAGAGCTTTCTACGTATTGAAGAACTATAGTTCTAATTTTTCAATTTATTTTTGTCGTATTCAATATTCTTTACCAATGGTAACTTACTTATTTTTAGTGTTTTATTTGTAACAATTATTATACTTTGAAATTAGTACAAACGGCGTTATTTCGTTGAATTTAGCAGTGTCAATATTTATTTTCACTTAAAATATAACTTATCGTAAAATCACCTTTTGTATCGTATCTAGTAGCGAAAATCAATATATATCTACAGTAGCTTGATCATCAATCATTCGATAGATTAATAACGCGAAAAATCGTAATTCCGTGTAAAATATTATTTGTGTTATTCTACAAGCATTACAAGCGATTTTGGCTGTAGCAATTACGTACAGAATATGTATGTGATCCGTGTTGTAGTACAACATCCTTTTATTTCGTGGTGGTAATTAATCGTCAACTGATAGTAAAATTCATTTTAAAGAACAGTGCTTTAACATATTTTGCACCATAATATCAATAATGTATTTAATATTACGAATTATAAGACATTTTAAATTGTATATTTTTTTCACACTAAAACTGTATTCTTATGTTAATGTCTCCCCGGTTAGTGTAGTTGGTAGCATGCGCGCCTAGTAATCCAGGGAATGTGAGTTCGATTCCTCATTTATTGGATTTTAAAAATCTAATAATGCAGGACTGGATGCCTATAAGGTTGTGGATTTTGTCTGACAAACGATTCTCGTGAAAAATAATCTGTCAAGACGTTTTCACATTGTGGAGATCCATATTCTCTACTTTCGGAGTGGATATCTTCACACTGTGTAGATCCGTATGCTCCAGTTTGGGAGCTAACATGGTACAAAAAAAATTCAAATATACAAAGCAGTTTTATCAATGGTAGAGTAGGTACATATTAAAAATATTATCGACTATATCGGATTATTTTTAGTGTAATATTACATTATTAATTAATTAGCTTAAATAATTTATTTTGTATAGCTTTATAAGAAAAAACAGTGGCGAATTATTTCTTATATATAAACTAACTTGAATTAAAGAATTGTGCTGATTTACTTTAAAAATGTTTTTATTAGTACTATTTTATTTTTATTTTAACAATAGTTAAATTTAAGACCAACCAAATTGCAAAAAAAACAATCACATACGGACACATCCAAACTTATTTTGTTTCATAGAGGTACAACAAAAAATCCAATTTGAAGTCATACCCTACGCCAATTTTTCGTCCTCCACCAACCGAATTTTGGTTGGAAAACACTGAGTCATTTAGTATGGTTTGAGACATGAATCGGAGTGGGAGACAGAGGGGACGCTTACCAGCCAGACGACGAAAAAACGTTGACCCCCCCATGGGGAAAATGCACTCCATTGCTTTTGCTTTTTCACGAATTGTTTGTAAACTGACCAATCCGTATTATAACGAGTGACATGTTCAGTTACGACATTTATTGATGGGCCTGACCGTAAGCCCCAGTCTTCTGTCTATTATACCGATACTTTATAAAAACAATATCGTTTTATCCGGAATATGAAGATTCTAAAACTGTAATAAAAATAGTTTTATTAAATAACAACGATGCTTTTGATATCAAAAACGAAATCTTTTATTGATTGACCATTACTTTGAATACTAACAACATAACAAATAATTTTCAACCACGAATAAAACTAGATTAAAAATATTGTTTACATATAAAAGCAATTCAATCGACTGGGCCCTAATCTCTATTTGATATGACCCATTTGCTATAAAGGTTAACTAATTTATGTAAGCTTATTAATTATATTTATGTATATTAAATATTATATTATAACCGTCCGATGAAACCTCCGGCACGAAAGAGAATCGAT
>JAGVSQ010003809.1:0-20699 GCA_022683975.1 Rhyacophila evoluta
GATATCCACTCCGAAAGAGGAGTATATGGATATCCGCAATATGAAGACGTCTTGATAAATTATTATTATCCGACAGATTGGGATTCAAACCAGTATTCCCCGGATCGCTAGGTGCGCACGCTACCAACTACGCTATCGGGGAGACGATTTATTGACATACTTCAGCATAATACTGACATATAACAAATAATCAAAAAAGTCAAGGTCAGTTTTAAAATAACGAATATTTAGGTAATTTTAAATGAATTGAGTTATTTGGAAAGTGATGAAACAATAATAAAATGTTTAAATTTAATAAAATAAATTTTAGAATCAAAACATTATATCGACATATCTGGGATGTTATACTGAGTTACGTGTGGACTTATTACTGATATTTCACTTGTTAGTTCATTTGTATCGAAAATTTTGTAAAAAGCTTGTGTCAGAAAAAGGACACTAAAAATTTTTTAAAACGTATAAAAAATCTGTTTTAAGATCGCACAAATTTTTTTACATTATAATAAGAAAAGAAAAATTCGCTTATTGACCTAATAATGAACACATACGTCAATAATAAAAGCAAGTCAGTTATTCGCTTGTGCCTAATACTGACTAAACGCGTATGACAAAAATTAAATAATTTTGACTTGTTTTTACTTAAATAAACTTAAAAAGCGTTAAATAATTGATCAAAGAACATTACTCATTTAAAATTTATAGTTTATTAATAATTACATGGGAATTATCACTAAAATACAAAATTACAAAATTTAAGCTAGGATGTTAAGAATTTTACCGCATAAACGTACTGTCACTGTGGCTAGCTGCTTGGTACTGATTTATTCTCTCTCTCAAAGAGCAAAAAAAAAATTTTTAGAGAAACGCACGAGGAACGTTTGTTTTCAATTAAAAAACAAATGAAAAAAATATTTCATCGACTCGTACTCTTAAAAACTGACAAAAATACAATATATGTCAGTAATAGTGCCTATGTCAGTATTATAGCCGTTTACCTTATGTTTTGGCAGCCAGTTATTTATACCATGTTCACTTTGAAAATGGAGTATATGAATTTACACATTGTGAAGATGTTTTCTCCGAATGTGACGTATATGGATCTCCGCAACCTGAAAACATCTCTTGATAAATTATTTATTCACTAGAATTGTTCGTCAGACAATTGCTCAACCAAAATGAGACAGATAAGTGAATCGAGCCCGCATTCCCCGAATCGCGAATTTTTGTGATTTATGTTTAAATATATTATACACTGGAGTGTAAATTTAATGTGATCAAAAACTACAATAGAAAACAATTTAACCATTAAATGAATATGCAAATGTTGTATATTACCTACGAAGAAACTTAGTGTAAAAGTAACTGTCAATATTATCTAGTATATAGTATAAATATATTATATGAACCAATATCTCATAAAATGGTTTCTTGAAGAACAATTCCATTACAAATGAGCTTTCGTTAGCGGCGGCAATACCGTAAACTTCCACAAAATAGATGAAAAAATGTAACGGACAAAACAATGGAAAAAAATCGTGCGATAAAAAATAGTTAAGACTTACGGAATTTAGATCATTCATCGTTATCAATTCACCGTATAATTATTGATTGCATAACTGAAACAATATTTTAATTTGTACAGTATGAGATTTCAACAACCACACAATAAAAACCACATTCAATAACCATACACTCATTTAAAGCATACTTGAAATACATGTTACATTCATATAAGCTGAGATTTATAAACAATAAATATTCCTAAACCAAATTATCAAATAAAATATTTGAATTTGATTTTTATTTTATTTTCAAATAACCTTTAACGAATTGCAAATTTTTGAAGAATTATTTACACATAATTTGCTCACTTCATTTTTGTATCCATAAACAAGTATATTTAAGTTTTTTTTACCTTCTGGTATTTTGATTTAAATTTATTATAAGACAAGGTTTGCCAAACATAGGCCAGAGTTTTTTTTATCATTGTTGACACTGCTGATTGTCATTGACCTCTAGCCTTCTAATGACTATGGCAAATATTTTTATTGAATATGTCTACCACGAGGTGATTTGTTAGATGGAGCATACTGGCTGCAATTACCTTAATCAGTCATCAAAAACATCGATAATTAGCTTGTTAATAATTCATGTTTCATGTAGAAAAAAATGAGGATACAAATCATAAATTACTTGAATAAGCAAGCTGTTGTAATTGAGCTATAAGTTCGATCGTCAATCATTGTATTCTTATACTGTATTGTGGTATATAATAGTATTAGTTCTGTAGAGGTGGAATACTGTCAACTTAGATACAATGGTTGTTTTTAATACATAAAAATGCCATTGATCCACGTAGATTCTTTGGCAAATATTATTTGATTAATCGCTTAGTAGTCACGTGACAAATTAAATATTTATGAACAACCTTCACAGTTTTTTGCAGGAAACGGAAATTTAAAATTTGGCAAAGTGCTTTGTGGTATAGCCTTGAAATTCAAGGCGATTTTTCCCTTATGTCATGTTAAAAATTTTAAAATATAATAAAACGCATTTGTTCATTATCTATCTTTTATCTAATGTAGGCGAGTTGTTATGAATCGTTCGGCAACGGACGTCACGAGTTTGTGTCCCGTAAGTGCATAACAGTGAACACGTTTTTACTATTTAGTTAAATGCTAGACTTTCAGATAATCAATATTGGTAAATAATAGCCTCCCAAGATAAATATTTATATGCTCTAAATTTTGAAAATTTTGTATGGTTAAGATATATTGTAATCATATTTTTATGTTAAAATAATATATATCTAGTAAAGAATCTTAGAACAAAAAAATAGTTTCCATATAAACCTTATATGTATTAATATAATTATAATTAATTAATACATTATTTGCTGCTGTATTGCAGAAAATTTTACAATGAAAAATGAAACGATGGATATAGTTAGCGTGTTTGATAATTACCGGTACATATTATACCATATATTTTATGAGAAAGGAAGCTGCCTATAGAGAATTGACAAGTGCTCAAATTCAATTACTGCAAATATTTGTATTTATGAATCAATTATTTGGTACGAATGAAATCTGAAAGCGATTGATGCGTGCAATGAAATTTAATACAAATTATTATTATTAAGTTATTCTAATTGTGATAGGTTTTAAATTTATGAACATTTAGGAAGACTACAGTGTCATACATCGAGGAACAAGGTCTTCTCTCATTATTTCAGTATAATATTTTAGGGCAGCATTTATTTTTACACAACTGCATACCGCATTGGCAAACTTTTGTGATGCGTTAAGTAATCGTAAACAATTATCTGGTAAATATCTTTAAAAGAAATCGACTATCAATTCCACTTGTCACTCTATTGAGTTGCTAAAACATAAATTCTTAGTGAACCGGTGTGTAAGTAATTTTTTATAGTTGCCACATTTATGGGCCCTCATCTAGGTCAGATAGCCAGTGTCTGCTAAATTTATAGCTTGGACTTTCTATTATATCCTTGCAATCTAGTTTGTAGTTTATATAATAACATATTATGGTTTTATTGTCCAAATTATCAGAGCATTCATACAAAACGGATCATTTAAAATGAGTTTAATTCCATTAACGGTGATAATAACATAATACATATTCAATTAATATTTAATTAACAAGCTAAATTATCAATGTTTAATATACAGTTTTTATACACGCATTTGTGAGCACTCACATGTAAGTAACAAAATTCGTAAAATAAGACGAATATTTTTTTCAATTGATTTAAGTAAAAATATTCCAAACTTTCCATCTGTTTATGTAGATCAGGGGCTTAAAAACTTTCTAAAAAACCCTCCCGTGAAAAGAAAAAAGGATGAAACCCACAAAAGACAAGTTTTACTGGAGGGACAAAAGATTTATATTTAATAATATTGGGACAAAGTTAAATATTAAATAGACACAACCTTGAAGTACACGAAGATTAAAACTTGTTCTTTATTTGGTCAATATGATATTAATTTAACAAGTTAATTTAGAAAAACAAATACTTTTGATGTGATAAAAATTTATTTTCCTGGTCGAAAATTTTAAAGTACTAATTAGACATTTACAGCCTACATCTCTTTGATAGAACATGCATGCATTGTTTACATTGTGATTATAGAAAACAAACAATTTTGAATCCGTCCTTTTTTCTTTCCAGTCGATTTTTAAATCAATTTTTCCTGCTCACTCTGAAAGTTTGAAGAATTGAAACTTTGAGATTGAAAGAGTTGAAACTTTGTGTAATTTTGCGGTTATATAATTAATTACAAATTCAAATTGTAAACTTTCAATATCGAATAACTCTAATATTTACATAAATTTGTATTTATTTTCTTTTTGGTATGTACTATTTATATCAAATGACTTTTTTGAAATATTTATTTAATCAAATAAACGCACTCATTTGAATACAATACATTTTTTCAAAAATAAATTTCAGGCTTTATCGTGGAATTTGAAAATATAATTAATAATGATTAAAATCTTTTTGTCTTTCTTCCGGCTTCAGAATTAAAATTTAAAGTATAAAATGCAAAAAATATCGCTAGATGTATTTAAGTATTCGAGATAAGCAACTTTTAAATCATTTTTTGTTGTCTTTTTACAGGAAAAAAAGAACTATGTTTGTTCTGAAATATTTTACTTGTAAATACTAAATGATCGAACGTGTATGCCTTATCTAATAATTGGTGTGAAAATTATAAGTCATTAATGGATAAAATATATTACAAATTGGTGTTTACAAATATAAAGGCGATTGTAATAACTTACCACCCTGTCCGAATGCGTTATCCACAAGCACAGCCATGAGAGTCACTATAAACAGAAATCTGACATTTCTGGCACAAGCAACCTTTTTTAGCACTTTTCTTCGGTCTTCATCCGGTCCGGACAAGCATGGAGGTCTATGGAATAATTTTATATTGCCACTAGTCGCCATGTTGACTTTTAAAAAACACTTTTTAATCACAATTTATTTGAGATCAAAACACAACCTTTTTACTGAGTATTACTGAATATTTATAAAAGACACTGTGAATTTACATATTTAAATCCTGTGAAAACTGAAGATTAAAGATTTTAGTATCGGTTTGTATTTTTTTTTAGTATGTTTTTTTTACTGTTCAACTAATTTCACGATTTACATAATCTTAATCTTGTTTTATTCTAATTAAACTTATTATACCATTGAAATCAAGTTCTATTAGATATCAAAGATTTGTAATAAATTGTATGGTTTATTGATTCGTATAGGCTGGCGCTACCGTGGCAGAGACACGGCAACAGAGATGCAAACTAGCTAATAAATAGGTGAGTGAACAAGCGAGCAAGTTCGGTAGCGCGATAACACGTTGTCGTCAAACTGTCTCATTCCCTTATTTATAGCTATTTTGCATCCCTTTTGCTGACGATCTGCTGCTGTCGCTCTGCTGCTATCGCATCTATCGTAGCGCCAGCCTAAGTCAGATCGCAAAAGATTACGATATAATAAATTAGCAACATTCCCTCAGGTTTTTACAGTATGTGGTCAAAAACGGTTTAATCGTATGGTATAGGGGCCAATATTATATTTTATTTTGTCATTTATTCTTCTCACTTAAATTGATTTTAAGAATAATATTTCTAATGTTTTATGAATTTCAAATGCTATTTTATCTATTGGAAAAATAATTGATTCATACTAATAATCTAAATTCTCAATCAATGACTTGGCAAACGAAATAATTATTTGTGAAATAACCAAGACCGCCATCTGGCCACATTGTTCCTACACTCTTGGGGAACTATTCCGTTCACTGGCTGATAAAACTTACATCATCATAGCGAAAGATTTTATTTTGTTGCAGATGTATTCTAAGAATATTTAGTATCGATAGGAAAAATAAGTAATCCGTGTTATTATAAATGTGACAAAATAGATGTAAATGTTTATTTGATACTACTTCAATGATTTGGCATATTTAAAATAAATAAAAACAGTTCAAATCAAATCAGTGAAATGTAAGAGAAATCTAATAAATATGTTTTAACTAGTGAATAAGTTTGATTGTACGTATAATTAAATATATTAAAAGTATAAGATAAAAAAATTCCAACGATAGAAAGCTGTGGATCAAAGGCTGTATACAAAATACTGACATTACTGCTAACACATAAACTGAAGGCATATTTTTTTCTAAAAAATCAAGCCTCCGCGCCTTCGATCCAATTCAAAGTATAAATTCTCTCTCAAGCTCAACACAGACGCAACGGTTTCCCACAAAAATTAAGATGTTTCTCACTTAGTACTACAATTACTCAACACCCATTCTATAATCTAGTTTAAATTACTAAGACGCACTCTATAAAGTTTAAATAACGTATATTCTTTATTAAACCTTTTTTTCTTCGTAGATAATATGTATCTATACAGTGATATTATATACATTTTATCCCGTGTTCGCACCCAACGTGAAGCATATGGGTCTACGCAGGTTGAAGATATCTACTTCGAAAGAGGAGTAAATAGATCTCCGCAATGTGAAAATGCCCTAAGAGACTATTTTTTACGAGAATTGTTAGACAATTATTCAACCCGATGAGCATCCAGTTCTGCATTTTTTGTAAATCCGGCAGATATGGGAATCGAATCTGTATTTCTTGGATGCTAGGCGCACATGCTAACCCTTACGCTATCGGGAGAACAAATATACTTACAGCATATTTATTGTTCAAACTAAAACAATTTTAATTAATCTTACCAATTATAATAAAGCTTTGGTCTTAATTAAATAATTAAAAATACTGCGCACCACTGGTTTGTGGTGAATTTTTCCACATACTTCATTACGAAGTGAAAATAGTGACGAATCTATTTGCATGTGGAAATAACAAATATGAATTACATATGTAATGAATTCCTATTACCTAACTCCGAATTAATTATGTATATTTGGAACTGTAAGTTACTAATAAACGTTACCGATAATTACAGCCATCGGAGATATCTTTCGACATATTCTGCAACAGCACTATCGACTAGTCACCAAAACTTCACGTGAATTGAACGCGTAACCATTCAAAGGCGTTACGTTTCAAAATTTGAATGATTGCTATGACGCTCTAGCAAGCCCCTACGATAAACGTCATTGTATGTTTAATACAATAACTACGTGGTATAATCCGTCAGGCAAAGTGATTCCAGTGACCTCTTTTATTAACACAGTCACATACCGACGTACAATATTACGATAGCTTTGTAATTGCATACATATTTCTAATACAATTTATTTTATATTGACGCTTCTCGCTTATCCCCTTTACTTGCTAGATATAGTCTATGTTGGTTTTCATTAATTTATAGTTATTCATAATTGCTATCGAAAAAATATTATGTATTTAAACACCGATTATGAGATCAATATACTATGTCATCTGCCGCGATTACAAGAAATTGTTAGATGTTTTATTTTATAATACTAAAAAATTAATGCGGAAAACACTAGAATGCGGATATGATTCTTATTAAAGTAGCTGAAGAAAAAAATGTTGCTGCAGTGGCATAGTTGTCATACTCTACGCACACAACATCACAAGTTCAAGTCGCGTAGCTGTACGAATAATAAATACTGGATATGCACGCTAGTAATTAAGCCGAATTTCTGACAATCTGTCAAGATAAATACGATTCGAACATACTGAAATATTTAATCAGCAACCACTCACATATTGACTTTTATGACTAAAACCTAGCAGAGCAACAGCAACAGAGTGACTGCAACAGAAATTCAAAATAGCAATAAATATATGAGTGAGTAGGTGGGCAAGTTGTTGTGACGACAGCGTGTTGTCGCGCTGCCGAATTTTCTCACTTACTCACTCACCTAGTTATAACTATTTTGCACCTCTGTTTCCGACGCTCTGCTGCAGTTGCTCTGCCAACATGCCATCTATCATAGCCTTGGCCTTACAGTGTGAACCTGATTGGAAAAATATACATTTTCAATTTATATATTTTATAATGATCATAAAGGGAAACAAATATACATTGATATTTTAATGACATTTTAATGTATATATTGCTTGTTTAAAAAATCATTAGAATTCTTTTATGAAACGTATTCTACACTCTCTAATAGTTACCACTGTATCCGTTTTTGCAACTTGATAGTACTTCGTGTACGATCAAATAACATGAATCCCGTCACGTTTTGAAACAACCATAGATAGCGTTGTTATTATTTATGTTCAAACAATAAAAAAAGTAGAGTTTAGTACGGTTATATTAAATTGAAAGTTTGCCATTAAGCAACTCTTTAAAATTATGTGTAAATTAAAATTTAAAATAATCTTCATTCTCTCTCATATTAGCTTTTCACATAGAATATAAATGGCCACCGTCAAAATAACAATTAACTACAGTGTCGGTGCCCCAAATATCAATCGATTATGAGGTATTAAAAAACTAAATTAAGATAAACTGTCATAAAAATCTACCTGATTTTATGTTCAAGTCGATTGTGAAAAGTTCGCAATTTCGGTCATATTTTCGTTTTTGTTTATTTTTAGCATGATTATTAAGGAAGCACAAAAAACGTCTATTTTATGATTTTTAGCCAAAGATAAAACATCACATAGGCGAAACCTTGAAGTGCGCGAAGACTAAAACTGGTATTTTATCAAATCAATAATTTAGTAAGTTGATTGAGACTGACTTTCACGTTTTTTTAACGTGTGTCTTTATATCCAAATACTATTTCTAATGGCGACACAACCTAATGCTTTCATTCTGTCGTACTTATAATACATGAAACCATTGAGCTTAAATGATATTATTTATATGTCGACTGTAGAAAAGAAAAAAAGACGTAACCCACATAGAACAAAATTTTCGGAGGGCACAAAAAAGCCAAAATCAAAACATTACACAATCTTGAAGTTCGTGAAGACTAAAATTGTTGTTTTATTTACTCAATATAATATTGATTTAATAAGTTATTTGATAAAAATGAATAAAACTGATTGGGTGGAAGCCTTTTTTCCTGGTCGTAAACTTTACAGGGCATCTTTTTCAATCTTATAAGCTAAATTTAGACACAAATTCAGCATTTTCAGATTACATTCTTTTGATAGAACGTGTATTAAGCTGTATACATTTTGATTATCGTGTGAGAAGTATTAAGAAAAATTGTGGGTTACGTCGATATATAAGTTTAATATAAAAATACCAATCGACTTTCTCAGTGTTGGCTATAAAATCGTATTTAAATAATGTTTTCTTAGAAATTTGATCCAACCCCAATAATGCAAAATACAATATAACTAAAAAATAATGCTCTCCCCGTGTGACGCATTGTAAAGTTGGCAAGGACGATGACTCTTAGCTGTAAACGGCAAACACGAGTACTTAGCATATTCTTTGTCGTTGAGAAACAACATGGTACTGCAAGACTACAGGTTGACCAATATGGAAATATTTTCTTAAATTTTTATTGTAACTGAGCGTCGGAAGTCGTTATAAATTCTACAACTGTTAAGATTTTTTCAAAGCGCAGAAGCTTCACAATTAATTCTATTGCAAAAAAAATATTAAAATAAATATTAACATTTAGAGATCTGTTTTTTAAGTAGACATTTTCGTACTGAAGAGGTCCATATCGACTATGAAAAAAAACGGACGTAATCCTCAATCTTTCAAAACAGATTTTATCCAAAAATCAGGATGTATACAACTTAATAAACGATCTATAAAAAGGATATAAGCTGAAAATATCAAATTCAGGCTTAAGTTTAGCTTTTAAGTTTGAAAAAAGGATACCATGTGAAATCTTCTAGCAGGAAAAGGGGCTTCCAAGTAAACAATTTTATCGATTGTTAAGTTGTTCTCAAATGACTTATTAAATATATATTATATTGAGTAAATAAAATACCTGTTTTAATCTTCATACGCCTCAAGGTTGTGGTTATGTTATTTATGTTTTGGCTTTGGCTCAACATCATTAAATAAACATTTCTTATGCCTCCTGTAAAAATTGTTATACATTGGTTACGCCCTTTTCCTTTACACAGTCGATATGATTCACTTTCAGAACGGACGGGTTTGCATTTTTCGGATTTAAAAATCCGGTAGATGCAGGAATCGAATCGGCACTCCCCGGATATAAAGCGCGCATACTACCCTTTGCATTAACGGCGAGATAATAAGACATTCAAGTGTCTACTACTGAAACTACGAGTATATATATGTATCTACAAACATTTGTTGGATGTTCAGAATCGGAATGAATTTTAATGGTAATAATAGAGTTTGCATTGTAAGTCACAATAAATTAAATCTAAACTAACCTAACCTCACTTTATCTATGACCACCTAACTGACAGTATTATTAATAAAAAAAGTTAGCTAATTTTTTGGTCTATTGTGATTATAAAGAATTACATTAAACGTATCTAGTCAATATTATCATAAAAATCTAATTATTAAAATAAAACATACTAAAAGTCCCACATACATGTGGCAGAATAAAAAAAAACTTATACTTACATGGAATGGATATTAATATTTAAATTAGTTAATACACAAAATATGACAGTATTTGAACCATACTGTAGTTTTGTCAAAGTAATGAGGATTTGACTCTGGGTTTTTCGCAAGAATTATCTATTACATAGAGAAAAAGCATATTGTCTACAGTATTCACGGAAAGATGCCGATTTTTCAACGAATGATGACGCAATAAATTTGATTTAAAATATTTTTTACAACATAACAGCATTCTTTGTAATAATATTATACGACTTCAAAAAATCGCAAACTTTTCACTGAGCATTGTTAGTCATTTGTTTTATATTTTTTAAATTTCGAGAGAAATCCTCTTGATTTTTAAGGCTACATAATGACACATTTATACGAATGACATATGATAATGATCCAAATAGTTCTGCAAGCCAGTCATACTGTCTCTATAAATTTATTTAAATGTATTTATTTATTGGTAAATATTATTTAAAAATTAAACAGCTTTGATTACTTGTTATTGAATCCCACACATATTTCTCGTTTAATATTATCACAAGTATCGTTAAATCAATAGAATTTACTATAAGGTCTTAATATACCCGTCTGTCGGATGTATAGTTTTATCGTTAATTATAATAAAGGTGTCCCAGAATAGACTGACATTTTCACCATATTCCAATTGAACGATTGTTATCACTGAATTTGTACACCCCCATGCTAAAATTATGTAAAATTTTGTCAAATACGCAACTACTAGTGGTGATAGGTGACGAATTTATATTACATGGATGCAGTCAAGCAAAAAACATCCAAGCTACAATCCATCGAATGCGAGTAAAACGCGATTGAAATTTTTCACAAACAAAGTACGATTTAGTATGACTTTTATATTAATAATACTGTACTACCTGGTATATACTACATCTTTTCTGATTAATAGATTATTGAAAAAGGTACTATAAAAGTTTTTGAATGTTTTATAGGTTGGACATCTTTTATTAATCAAAATTTGAATCATTTTGTGCGTGGATTTTTATTAATATTCTATTAGTCTTTGCCCATAAAACTTAGGTATTGGTTTTATTCAGTGTATTTTTTGTCTATAAAAAACAATATGTCGATACAATATAGTACAACAATATATGTGGAAATTATAATAAAACCTTATATTTAAACTTCAAACCCAAAAAAGTTGAAGCCACGAGGACGTTTTGTAGTTATTATTTTTTGTAAATTGCAAGTAAGTGGATTAGAAAAAACAGTGAATAACTATTCTGGTACTATGTTTTCTATTGAGTGTCATTGTTATATTAAAGCATTGACGTTTTCAATGCATTTAACGCAATAAAATGAAAATTTTCAATGTGTGGCTTAGACCTCTTCTACTTAATTACATCCATATAATACGTTTAACAACATGAAAACATTTTTGACGTCACAAAACAATAAAATTACGCAATTCCATTGAAAATAATAATTTTACTCGGGTATTGTTCTTTGCACTCACAGAATCAACGACACCTTTATAACTGGTTGGCGATCTCTGGGGCACCTTTGCGTGTCTGCATTTCAGCAGTGACAAATTTGCGCTGATATTCATTTGAGTTTTATCATTTCCGAGAAAAAAGGCTCATTTAAAAAATAACTAAGCGAAGAGGAACAATTTAAAACACTACCTTTATCTCGACGGGCAAACACGTTTTAATATGGGTTTAATTTTTTAATAACGAAAGTTTTATATTGGAAAAAATTTGCATATAATCGTTTTAGTTAATATACACTTAGTTAAATTCCATTTTAGTTACTATTGCTTGCTTGAATTTTTTTATTCCATATTTTATTAAGAAAATATAATACAAATTAAATCAAATCCCTTAGCTCTCATTGATAGAGAAAAAAAACTGAGAATAAAGTCTCATTCTTATATTACAATATTCTTGGGTGCTTTGGGAATATGATACATTTTTAATTTCAATACCCATATGATAAGAAAGCTTTGATTAATATATTAAATTTATAATATAATGAACGCTCTCCGGAGTTTGTAAAATATCATGGTCATTCTCTCCTTTCTAACGAAAAATAAGCGTATTTAACTATGAGGGTGAAACTTTTATTTACTATTATATTGTATCACATACATCAATTGTCTACATTTATACATCGAATTTCAAACTGAGAAACCTTACATTGTAAAAAATAATGCGAGATGCGAAATTTTAGTGTATGATATTATTTTATAATCATGATAAATATTAAAAATACCTGCAGCTATTTCTTTGGTGTAGCATTAAAATGGATTTAAATCAGTTTGAAAAATATTGTGATGTTCATACACAATTTAAATATAGGGTGCACTTGTGTGAGTTTGATGTACATTATCATACACGGATTTGTACACTTTGTCAAACGTATATAAAATATCACTTTTTCAATATGTGGACTTAACGACATTTGATATCATCGTGTTTTTTAAATTAAGTTCTTACCTTTTACGGATTTTTATTTAAATTTAAGATTAATAATTAAACGTTGTATCAAATCATATTTATACCGAAGACCTAAATTCCTATTGAATGATTAAAGAGTGTACTTTTAATAATTGCAATTTTAATTAGAATTATCGATTAATTATGTATGTTTAAAATAATAAAACAGTGTGTATTAAATAATTATTATTACAAGTAACAAAATCGAATTGCCAGTATCAAGTTGACCTAAATGACTTCAATCGCTTTTCTACCAGTACCATTACGAAACATGATCGAGCCAGTAACTTGATGGTATAACAAGTAATACTTAAATCCATTTATGGCAAAACTCTATTAAATAAAAAAGGTTGTCATACATTCACGACATAGTTTCAATTAAGTGTCGCGTTTGGATCTATGTAATATGCTAAAGCCTTATTTAAATTGTAATTTTAACCCTTTCGCTACCACACGAATTTTTCAAAAAGTACCCCACAGTGCGACGACGTTTGACCTTGAATAATTTGAAATAAATTCTCTGTTTATAAGTATAATGTCAAATTTACTACAAAAAATGAAAATGTGTCAGTTATAAATTAATTATTCCATGTAGATAAGAAAAATAGCAGCACTCCTATTCTCCTAATAATAAAAAACTAAAATAGGCAACGCGTTACAATATTGTAGCATTTTACTAACATACATTATAGAAATATATTTTGAAGAGTTTAACATGAATTTTTTACAATTGGTTATATAATGTATGACGTGTAAAAATTGAGATAGTCTGCTATTTTTGTACGTAAATCGACATTTACTTTGATTTAGTTGAGCACGTGAGATTAAGTTTTGAACACCTATAGACACTTAACGCAAAACAGCTTCGATTTCGTCGGCGTCTACAACAGCCGCGGTGAATGGGTTAATCTTTTTAAAGATATTTTTGCAATTGGAATGATATCTTTTTCGGAAGCTTGTTGGTTTTAATGATGTCAAAAGGTTTAATGTAGACTATAGTTCGATTCAAATGTGTTGCAATATTCAGAACGTGGACTTATATTATATGTGCATTGCATCCAATTTAAAATTCCATTTCGGATTGTATCGAATTTGAATATTCCTCGCGTATATTACGTGCACAATATAATTAAATGACCAATTTACTGATAAATAAATTCAACTCAGTAAAACACAACTATAGGACGGTTTCGTTATTTTATTTATTTCTATAAAGGTGATTTTAATGTGTTTAATAATGGATTATGTAAATGCCCATATAGCACGTAAATAAGTTACATTTAGCGAAGGCAAGATTACTTATTTTTAATTCTCTTGTACGCTAGAGTAATTCTTTCATAATGCTATTAATTTTACATATAATATATATAAAAAAAAATTTGGAGGTCTCCGACCGCAATTTACTAGGCTATCTTTCATTGATAGAAAGATGCTGATACGAGATAAACAGATAGAAAGAGATAAGGTTGCGCAATTTATAAAACGCCGGAGGACACTTTTTTTATTGTACCATAATTTGGCATGACATTACAGCATGATATGGATAATATTTTACACTAATTTCTAACCTCCTAACATAATGAGTGAAACATAATCATTAAGTATTTTAGTAAAGAGTTAGTTTGGGTATTTCAAAGAAATGTGGTAGTTACAATTAATAAGGTAACTCGTTTTGAGAACTTTTGGCAACTATTTCAGTTGTTGTAATATTTCACTGATAACGTAACAAGTATAAAAATTAATCTATAAATTAAGTATAAATTAAATATATGAATTAATTATATTAATTACAAAAATATAAATTAAGTACATAAATTAATTTTTAAAATGACAAAATATTAATAAAAAATATAATACTATGAATTATATTTACCAAAGAGAGTTGACGATTCATCACGTGTAAAATTTAAGTATAAAGACCTAATGTTTTGTAATCTCATAACGAATTAATAAATAATTAATATGTGAAACTTAAATCGAAGAAACGAAGAAAGAAAAAAAAGATGCCCATAATGTTGTTCAAAAATAAAAGTACCAAAAGAATGATTATACCAAACATTAAGCTCTCCTAGCAGCTTGATTTTTAAATAGTAAAGAAGTTTTAAAAAGAAGCTGGTTTAACCGTGGATCAATGGAGTGGGAAGCTCTTCAAGTACCAAAAGTTTCCAAGGAGTAGCTTCTCAAGACATTTTTGGCGTACACTTTAATATGTGTGGCTCCCATTTTAACTATATAATCCCGTTTTCTAATTTAAGTTAATATCGAGTTTATTTAGAAGAGACTTTTTCCCTTGCCGTAGGATTTTACAAAATTTTCAAAAGTGAATAAATCCAAAGAAAAATGCCACTAATTAAAAAAACAATGAGCTCTGTGTAGAGATGACTGAACGGCAGTAGTGAAATCGGGCATGGATATAAATGAACCGCAACGTTACCCGAGTAAATTGTTTTTACTTAAATTCATAAAAGCCATTTTATTAGCGTAGTTCCACTTTGGTAAGCAAGAAAATTTAACAATTTAATGTTTGACAAAAACAATACGGATACAGGTCATTCTGAATCTGTTTTAGACGCTGTATCATGGATACAATCATAATTGTAAACCTTCATTTTGTGATTGTTTGCTATAATATAATCATTGCGAAAGAAAAAACCAACTTTTTCACATGCAAGCCGGCACTCATTGTACACAACAGTAAACCTAAACTAACTTCATAGTTAAGTAGACAGCAAAAACGTTTCATCATTGCCGTAAATTGAAATGTAATGCCATCGACTTTAAAAACGCTATACGAAAACTTATACCATTTAAAGATTGAAATTAAAAAAGAACTTAGCATTTATTTTAACGAACAATTACAGTCGTTTATGTAATACAATCAAATCCCACTATAACGAATACCAAAATTTCATTATAAAGAAACAAAACAGGTGGTCTTACGGGTTTCATCATAACGGGATTTGACTCTATATATATTTTTACTGATCGATATTAGAGGTCTGTGGGCTTAAATCCGGTGGCTGCAGATAAAAAATATCGAACACGAGTACCAATTGCTCTAATAGCTCTCGCCAAAGAGATCTATATATTACACATCTCGAATAAGCATGTTGAAAACAATATTAAAGAGTTTATAATACGGTACACACTAAATTATAACTCGTCAAGTATGTATCTGTTTACAATATGTTTAGATCTTGTTTTAGGCGGTTTTCTTTCGTTCGATTTATCATTAGATCCTTCGCTCCACAATAAAAGTGATTTTATTTACATTATAGCATTGTTATTTAAACCAAACTATTTCTAAAGTAATTTATTGTAAGTGTTTCTGTTGTATATTTAAAATAAAAGTTATGCCTAACATACTAAATAATAGCGACTATAGATTAAAATGACTATCGAAAATTTATTTTAAAACATGTGAAATTTCAATTAAATAATTATTAAACTTATTTTAAATTTTTATCCGAAAACATTTAAGTTTCACTATATCTTTTTTCCTACACTTTGTAGCGAAATATATGATTGGATTCAGAAATATTAGGCTTTATACTATGCAACGATTGATTATTGATAGTATAATTAAAACATTAACTGGAATTATTTCATTCTAAAGAGTTGAATTCTAACGTAATTTCAAGTAAATCCTTCTTCTTAGTCCGAATAAATCAAAGTTATTTGTTTATTCAGATCATTTAGACAACTTATTCAAATAAGAAATAGTTTTCAATATAATATGCAACCGTAGCATTAACATAAATTACATAAACAGCTGTAATATACAAATCGAAGTCTCGAGAGCCAAATATGTCAAACAATCAGCTGTGACTTAAAAACGCCGCCATATTTAAGTACTAACTTGCTTATTCAAAAAAAGAACACGTCTAGTAGGCCAACTGTGTTGCACAATGAATAAAAATAGGTAAGCAACTCGCAAATAAATCGCCGGCCATGCAATTTTCTTCACTCTCAGCCATTGTTTGATTATTTTGTCAAACGAGTGATTGTTACACAGAATAATATATTTTCCATTATTTTTTTTTACTTCACATAACAAAAACAAAAAAATACACTAAGCAGTTCAACCAAAAACATGTAGGCAACATACTTTTGAAACCGATAAAAAAAAATTTACTGGTCATAAAACTCTTGTATTTGATCATCTATATTATTATTTTATCAGAACTATATACTATAATAAATCGTAAAAAAAATAAAAATGACTCAATCGATAAACAATAGTGACGTGATTTTTTTTATATTTAATTTTGATTGTCATTTCTAGTGTTACTTTTAACTTTAAAAATCATCACTGACAATCAATAAAATAACTAAAATATTATTTGCAGCTAAGTATATAAATAAATCCGTAATAACAAGATAAGTAAAAGTAATTTGAATTAATAATAAGTTTGAGAGAAATTATTCATTTTTATAAAGCTTTAATATATAATAATACGGTCTAAAACGTGGCGCACACTGTAGTGCACGTTAGATCTAAAAATGCTATTATGACATCCTAATTATTATAGTATATTATACAACTTTATCACTTCGTTAGGCATTGTATACGCAGTGAATAAGGTTTAAATATAGAAATTTAAGTGCAACTTTTTAGTTTGATTTATATTCATTACACACGGTATACGTGATAAATAAAAATTGTAGAAACATGAGAGGTGATAGAATAATATTTAGCTACTGATTCAGTTACTCATAATAATTGCTAACTTAAACGATGATTTATAAAACACGTGTTTGCTTTATGGATCTGTCAGTCTATATTACAATTCCGAAACGAAAATTATGAAATTTGAATATGCAGTTGTGTTAGATAATAAAAATAAAATGATTGACGTGTATTTTATAAAATGGATTATCATTTATAAAGTGAACACTGAATATTTTGAAATAATTATTTAAATCGTGTTCAAGACCGTTCAGTTATTTCAAATATAATTTGCTTGTCCCTAATACTCGATAATACTTGATAAAAACCTTTCTATTATTTTTATATTACAATATTTTAAACCATATAAGCAATAATAATAACGTTCACACAATAAAACCTGTTACAACTAACCACAATCGTATGCAGATATTTGATTATACTTAATACATTCCTATCGATCTTTTTATTTTATTATGTATATAAATATTATATCAATTTGAAAAACATGTTATAACTAGATATTCTAACGGAATAATCACATCAGAGTGCCATGTCCATGCTTATTATTAAACAATAAATTGTACACTAAGAAAACAAAACATGCATTCGAAATTAGAGAGTTTTTTATGACAAAACTTTTAATGTAACGTAACCGTTATTTTACTAGGTAAAATTATAAAATCTTTTCGATAGCCGAGAGTTTAAAGTGCGCGCCCCGTAGCCAGAGATTGCGGTTTCAATTTGCAGAGCTGACGGAGTTTTTTTTTAATATTCAAAAATGCAGAACTAGATGCTCAATGGCGTTTGTTGATAATCAATTATGGTTAAAAATTCACATCAGTATTGACAATGCGGAGGTCCACATATAATCAATTTCTGAAGCGGTATCTTCATACTATTGCAATCCACACGATCTACATGGAACGTACATTATATCCGTATGTGATTATATAAATCCAATATTGTTTATGTATAAACTGTGATGTGATGGCCGTTTAAAACTATATTATTCTAGTAAACTTTCGGTTTCAGTGTTATAACGAAATAGCTATCGACTGTTTTTGACTGGATTTTAACTATTTTTTTATTGGACTTCTTTAATCCAGACTGTTGATAGATAGTATCTATTTAATGAGTATACAAATTGTTATGTAATGACTAAAACATCTATCGACAAATTTTTGACAGTTCTTGTTATAATTTATAAAGTTATTTTATTTTTAAAATTACAGACCAATTATCCAAAGAAATAGTTATTGTAACTTTTAATATATTATCAAATAATGCTGTTACAATAGACAATAAAAATATAATTCCATATCCATAGAATCTGTTACGTAATTTAATATTTATTTAAGTTCATAGCAATTAATATTGCGATAATATTTATTGATTTGATGTCTATGATAAATTGGCAATTACAACCTTTTGTCTATTAACAAATCAATACCACGCGCTATTGTACAAGTTTCATTTTTGTTTCACCGTTAAAATTATATTAACATTTTAACTATATTCTATAATACATTGTCTTTATCCACTATAAAACAATTAATTTTTTTTTTAATGTGAAAGGATTGCTTGTTACATTTATTTGACATTAAAAACAATAGATTCTTTATATAAATCCATTGGACCTGTCAAACTCACGGACGAACAATAGACAACAATACTAATTTGAAATACAAACCGAATGAATACGGTAAGAATGTAGTGTGTTCCTTATTTGAAATTAGGAGGGAAAACTGACATTTGACACAATTCAGATAGTTGCTAGGAACCTAACCTCACTCCCGTGAAATGAATTTTTATCACACGCGCCGAACGAGAAACAAATATTTGATTCGATTTGGTCCACGAAGAATCGAGCGGCGTGCCCTCTCCTGCGGTTTGATTGTTACTGGTGAAGTGAAACTGAAGATTGCGGTACATCGACACCACACTTCAAATAGAAGAGAAAGTCTACAGCCGTGGTTGGTTGGACGAAGTGGCTGCGGGTGGTGGGGGGCTCCGTAACGTCACTCGTCCAGTTCGTAAAGCCTGATATGCCGAATCGTGTAAATAAGTGATAGAAAACCAGCATAGCAACGATAATAAAAATTTAATTTTCCATAATTCTAAAAAATCCTGCCGATAATAAATTAATACGAAAAATAATACCTTTTAAATAACTTGGTTGTACACTGACGTATTCCACTTGACTGCGATTAAGGTAATTCGGATTTGATTTATAGTTGTGACAACCGCTAAAATAGACCATGTGTAAATGTATAATGTCAACATGCCTGCTACAAAAATGAAATATATAGATTCCCACAAAGTCTTCAGATTTTTCTTTTGTGATGGTTGATTGTTAGCTAATTGCTATCCATTCTTGGATATTTTTACCACTTCATCGGGATACTATGAATAAAGATTTGTACGTTGTTTAAACAAATGTTGCTCTGCTACTTTACAGTCGTAAAGTTGAAATGAAAAGGGACTATGCCTCTTTTAAAATGGGCTGTCCTATGATGCGGTTGATTCTGTTCTGGGGTCGGAAAAATTGTCAGGCCACTCATTTGTTAAAGGATGTGTGTTGAAGGTGGAAACACCAATATTTCCTAGTATCTGACATTGAACTATTAATTGTAATAATTAATTGTTAGTTTATTACTAGAATTACCTTAAATCCAGAGAACTAAAGAAAACTCTCTCAACATGTAATACTTACTTGCTGTACAAGGGCATGCGTTGTTGTGGCTCAGTCTAGTTAAATAGAAAAGAAAGAAATAGCGCAGTTTTAAAAGAAAAACATATTTCTATCTGTAACATCTATATAAGAGTAGTTATATAAAAACACGTACAAAATTAATGCAACGCTCAAAAATTCAAATCAATCGGTGAAGAACTTTCAGAGATTTAAGATTTTGAACAAACAAAATTTACATTTTTATTTCTATAGATTATAAATTCTGAATTATTTAAAAATGGTAAACTTCCATATGTGAGATCACTGTTAGCG
>JAGVSQ010003810.1:0-20697 GCA_022683975.1 Rhyacophila evoluta
GCATTCCCCGGATCGTTAGGCACGCACGCTACCAACAACGCTACCGGGGAGACCTATTATTATTGCTCTGAATTTGTAGCTACAGTCATAATTTTAAATTACCAATGGTAATATGTTTTCACTTAATTTCACGTGAATTTAAGCTATATCATATCTAGTTATCTATTAAATTTTGGCATATGGCTAGACAATGCACTTCAAAGATTCTTCGTCACACCGTAATCCCACCAGTCAGACAAAAAATAAGCAGGATATCTGCCTGCCTTATCTAAAGAATCTATAAAGCCACTGATGACTGGAAAAGAAGATGATCAGTCGACAATCACTTATTTTTCTTCCATAAAGGTCCCTAAGTGGAGCATACGGACACCACATGCCACATCCAAGAACCCCTGTCGACCGCAGTATTTGTGCACCCACCCAAGTCGTACCTGTATTCGATTTGCACAATAAAGGAAGTTTGAAAACCAAAGACGCACGTTGCTCAAAAGCGCATTTATGATTAGATGAGATTTTACTGCGCAGAGAAACTTGAGCAGTGCAGGATATGGAGGCCTTTACCATAATAATAACCAACTTTAAGTAGACCTTATACCGTACACAAAAGTAAATGATTCAGATTTGAAAAACGTGGGTCTATTATTTGTCGCTATATATTTTGTATTCAAAAATAATATCCACTAAAGTTGTGGGAGTTAATAAATGAATTAATCAAGAATTAGCGGCCACAAAATTTGGCAGGAATATTCGCGGAATTGTTTAATTAAATTATTCTTATACTATCGCTCCAATTAAAAAAATAAATTCTCTGTAAATGAAAATACCTAGCACAGAACAAAGTAATTACAACACAAAAGGCCGGTAGAGTTAAAATAACACGAAAGCTCTATATTTTAGTAAGGCCCGGTATTTTAATTCTCCTTTACAATTTTGATTAATTGAAGCATATCGACAGTAAAATACGGACAATGTCTAAATGGGAACGAAACGGCTAACTGTGGGTGCAATTTTTTCACAGAAAAATTTTGTAAATACATATTTAAGTGCCTACATACCAACCATAATCATTGTCGATTTTTTAACCCTTTAAAAACACGTGTCAAGAAATCTATCTATGCCACAGGGGTTCAAAAACTACATACTGTTAAAGATGTTAATTACGATTTACCCCTACTGAAAGAAATAACTGCAAATTGACTTAATAAATATATAAACAGTTGATATTCTACATGCGATCGTATCAAAATGCATTATGCTAATTTTGTCGTCTAGGAATGGCCCTATTCTGAGAATGGTTGCAAGTAATAACCTAATCAAATCAGTGCAACCATTTTTTGACCAGTCGAGCATTGTGGCTTGGTTTATTCTAACTAACTTTTCAGATTAAACAAAAAATATTAGTAACGTGTTTTTTTCAATATAGCAAAAACAGGACTTGGTTAGAATAGGAACCATGCAAATTCTAGTGTACGCCAACCAAGATATTCTCCTTCCATTATACACTTTGCAAGGCATACACGTTCATTACGCCACGGTATACGTCCAACCAATGATACAAAGACGTGACGGGTAGTGATATACAATGCAATATACATTGACAAGTAATAACTAAATTATACGTCATTTTACCAACTCCAGTTGGCTACGTATATTACGACACGCAATATCGTACAATGGTTTGCCTATAATACGTTGTAACTAATGCGCAAACACATAAATAAATACTAATTTATCTAAATTATCGTATTTTTTTAGCATAATACCAATGCCATGAGTATATCATAAATAAAGCATCAATTTTATTAAAAAGCTTTGTTTACTGTGAGGAGCATATCGATTTGAATAATAACCCCGATAAATTCCCGAAAAACGATATCTAATACAGGCCGCAGGGTATTTTGGGTTCGGAGACTTTTTTGTTTTAATTGGTCGATAAAAATTGTCATTTCGAGGCGCAGAACACTGTTGTTCCGCTTTTATTGCTTGTAAAATATTTGCCGAAAACGCAATTTCGGCTAAAACCTTGTATAATGTAATTCTATTTTCGAATCTGAAATTAAAGTCATACATGCCAATAACACTACAAAATTCATATCTTCGTATGGATAATAGTACCAAGAAATGAAATCATAGACAATAATTGTACTTTAAAAAACTTTATTGCCATATGAAAAAAAAGGTTCCGTCAATATGTAAACAATGAATGACACAACAGATTAGAAGTAGTGAAGATTAAGTAAGATGGGAAACGAGTGGATAAATGACAGAATCCTCACTAAATTCTATACGGGATAAGGATGAACACTATAATAGGTGGAAACGAATCATACGTTTAGTTCTCAGCAAAGAATAGTGACAAAAGAATAAAGATACGGTATTCAGAGGTTAATCGTACAAATGTCCAAGATGAGACGATTCAAAGACCAGAGAGAATTGTAGTGTTACAATATAATAATCAATCATAATTATTGTTTGTTGTGAATTTAATGTGCGGTTTCATGGATTTTACGTAATTACTTCTAACAATGAAAACAAACTCGAATAATGGAAGAAAGATAACTGTAAAATATCACATTATTTACAAACAGTGTAAAACTTCTAGAACTTGAATCTTGAGGAAACGAGAAATAAAAATAAGATTTGGAAATGTACTAAACAAAATTCGGTTTATAGAAGCTTTCATAATCGTGTATTATCACTCTGAGATGCAGCGTTTGCGAGACTACACACTATCAGCAATGTCTAGTTACAGATTTAGTTCAAGTTGTACAAGATACAAACGTAAACCTAAAGCTAGGGGAATATACACTTTTTCGACATATATTGAATCTTGAGGTATAGAGATTCTACTGTATTAGTGTCCTCGGATGATGTTTGGTTATAGGACGAGGTTATAGAACCATTTTATAAAATGCCATAAAAGACAAAACGAACATTCATTACAGTGATTTTTTTTTTGAAATGTGTAGAATTAAGTCGTAAAAATACTCGACAAAAAAATTAAGTTGATGTCTTAATAATTTGATTAATATCGTTATTTTATAGTAGTGTATATTTATATCGAAGACTGGTTTTGTAACAATTCTTATTATAGTCATATATCAGCTTGGTTATGTCAGCCTCAACTTGTATCAGGTTTTTAAAATTCGGTCACGCCTTCACCTGGGTGGAAGTCAATAAATATGAAGTTCCTGGCCTCAATAATACCAACGCTGGCATGCATTCGTGATTGCCAAGGCTGCACTCGCCACCGAAACAAGTTTAAAGCGTGGCGGTTGCTCATTCATGGAACAATTGACACAGTCCGTGGCACCGGCGGCCAACCGAGATGGTAAACAACGCCCTGGCAGGCAATTAAGCTGAGAATTACATATCGAAACGTTAACAATTCTAATGTAATAATGTAACAAAAAAAAATGATTGCCAAATATAAATGATTTTTTCTATGTGAAAATAATAATATGTAGAAATAATATCTAAGTACGCAACAATGTCTCCGCGGCAACCGAAAGGTTAGCATGCAAATTCTACATACACGTAATGCGGGTTCGATCCCTGCACCTGCCGGATTTAAAAACATCCGAAAATACAAAATTGAATGCCAATTGAGTCGAGCAATTGTTTACAACCAATTCACGTGGAAATAATCTGTCAAGACACATCTCCACATTGCAGAACTCCATAGACTTCACGTTCGGAGAGGACGTCTTCGCATTGTGTAGATACTGTAGATCCATATGCTACACTTTCGGAGCGAACGTGGTAAAAAAATGGAAATCATTATCAAAAGAGCTATCGGTTTGAAAATATCGAAAAAACATCTGAAAATAGGAACACTTGTATAGATTTAAATAGTGCACAAAAACATCATCTTGGTGTGGAATTTAAAAACTTAAATACGTTATTTTGTTCATTTAATACACTGAGAACGTGTCAAGTTCAAGGTCGGTTAGGTGGTATAGGCATACTTTTTTTAAAGGTATGATACAATATAATAATAAATAATAATAGAGTAGAGTAAATTTATAAAAATCAAAGTAAATATTAACTATTTCGTGTATACTTTTAAATGATATTTATTGTTTAATCCATGGATGACCACAAATGTTAATATGTTACGCTTTCCTCTCCATACAGGTTTAATAACCACTTCAGTGTTCTTTATTTATTCAGAATTTCCCAAGGCTGAAGCCGTAACGGCTGTCTGGGCACACTTTTATGAACAGACAACTTTATTTGATTTGCGATCAACGCCTTGGCGGACCAGCCAGGGTTCAAGACTTTATAAAACTAAAAGAAAAAGAAAATTATGAAACAACGAACAAATAAATCATAATTAAATTGCACTGAATCTATTATCACAGTTTCCTAACGCAGTAAAATAGTATCTTTACTGAATCGACTACGGAATAGAAAAGACGTTCTATAAAGGAAATTATCTCTCTTTACAGTTAAAATTTAAAATTATACATGTCGTAAAATCAATAACGACTCCATTCAATGGTAAACATTTTATAACACGTTTATGTCATAAAAGTATTGAAAGAAACAATAATACAATAGTTTTATCATAATGCAAATATCGTTCTCTACAGTAGAACAACATCATTATAATATAAAAACATAAACCGTCGGGAAAATGGCACAAACTTAGAAAGCTAAGAATTTATTATTCATTACATTTTGAATATAAAATCTTTCCATATATGAAATTCAAATTTATATGGCATGAATTTTTAAACTGTGGAATAAACTATGGAGTATTTAAAGTATTATGGAATAGATTTCGTATCCAGCCAAATTATCCAGTTATTGGAAAAAGTAACTCTTCCAACATAATATTAGTTCTGAGAGGCATTTTTTTTTATTTTTCAGTCTAGTTTCAGCTATCGGAACGCCGATTAAGAACAAAGAAGGGCAATGCTTGTTTACTTTTTGATTTCACAAAGCACTCTTGATTTGATATGGATAAGAAAATGTTGAGAAGCACGAAAATCATCAAGGTCGTGAAACTAATAATAAAAATGCATGAACATTACTTGTATATATTATGAATAAAAATACAGATTAATAAAAAACGTAAAAGAATCAATCATTTTAATAATAAAATAACATGTAATATGTAAGTATATTATATAATTCAATTCGAATTCAATGCAATTCGCGAAACTTCGATCAAATGTTTCAAATTTGATGGAGCGCCAACATCCATGCGGAACAATTAAGGATTACTGCTCTAGACGGATGATTGTTTTGTTTTTTTAATAACGCAATTTCATATACGTATTTTTGCATATCTTTTTGCAATTATTATCAAAAGGAAATTCGCAACGTTATTTTTTTTCCAAACGAACGAGTTGCCATTACTTAAAGGAAACACAGTTGGTTAAAGACAATATAATAAGCACCTGCATAAAAACATTTATGATAACATCTCAGCACAATGAGTATTTTGCGGCGCATAAATCTTCAACGAAATCCATGAATTGCGTCAAAGCCATTAAATTTTCACTTTATTATCTAACCCATTATCTTGTATTGTGTTCCTGCAGCAGATAGGTAACAATGTTTCTAACAAAACAATCAAATGCAAAAAATATTCCATAATTATTTTCGTATACAGATCAATATTTTTCATACCAGTGTTCCTCAGGGCCAGTCCAGACAGAAGCGAACAAATGCAGAATCCTAGCATTCGCTTGTTTTAGCGTCCGGTTATCCATACATATCGGACCGAGCATTTGCTTATAAGCCTTCGTTCGCTTCTGTCTGGACCGGGCCTCAGGAGGCTTTTAATATACACAAAAAAATCAGTGGGGCCACTACTCGACCGAGTTTATTAGTTTAGTTTACTAAGTAATGGATTTTTACTAAATTACTCCATTCAATTTGCCTGTCCACAAACGATCAAGTACTAAAGTATTCTCTACTCGACTAAAAACTAGCGTAATCAGAACCGGCCTTCAGATCCTACATTCTGGGGATAACTATAATGTAGAATTCCGCTGTACGTAATATGTGTGGTTAAATATTCCTTAAATGAGTATGATGTGAAACACAGCATATGGTTGAAGTAATCTGACTTCAACTCGTTATGCATTGACGATGATTTATTACATGTATTTGTACGTATCAAGCGAGTCGAAAAAAACGACAAAAATATGATACGTCGAAATTTAGTTACGGATAGATACTCGTAAATATGCGATACTGACATGGCTCGTACATCGCTGGCACGTATTTAAATTCTGTTGTGATTTTACCGAAGCTCTTTCGGTATAATAATTTATCATTTATCAATCCACATTATGACATGCATCATTGTGTATGGGTAAATTTTAATCAACTACATTGCCTAACTAGATTCGTAAACAATGTACACAGCAGCTGCCCTGATAAGTAATTATAGATAATCAAATTCTAATATATGATAATGATGGTGTCAATATTCTATAGTAGTGACGTAAAAAAATAAACAATTCGTTCCAGGGGAGAGTTCGAATTGTGATTTATAATACGAATATTCTATCAATATTTCCACAAAAAATAGTGTGTGTATGTTGAAGTTACAATATGACTTGAGATGATTGTTTATTTCCAAACATTAATCATAATTGATGTTTCATTTATTTATCTTCGATTAACTTCCCGGTAGCGTAGTTGGTAGCGTGCGCGCCTGGCAATCTGCGGTATGCGGGTTCGATTCCCCATCTGTCGGGTTTTATAAAAACTAAAAATGCAGGACTGAGTGCCCACTGTTTGAACAATTGTTTGACAAAAGATTCTCGTAAAAAATAATCTGTCAAGACGTCTTCACATTGCAGAGATCCATATACTCCTCTGTCAGAGTAGATACCTTCAAATTGTGTAAATCCATATGCTCCACTTTGGGAGCGAACATGGTACAAAAAAACGGCTACGAATGTGGAGTACACGGGTCACTATAATGTAGAACAGTGATTCCCAAATTTGTACCAATTTGGAAAAATTCGGAATTCGGCCAGTCTACTTTCATACCTTCGTCCAAAAAATATAACTTTCGTACCTAGTAGGCAATGAGAAATGTGAATTCGCACTAAGTTCTAAAACCTTCCACGGACCCCCAAATGAATTTTAAGATTCCATTGACCCCCTCACCGGTCTCATGGACCCCGGGGTCAGTACAGACCACTTTGGGAATCACTGTTATAGACTTTTGAGACAGTTGATTTTTATTTACAATACATTGCTGTTTCCCAAACGCCTCAGCCTAATGAAGGTCCTAGTCCCGAACGTTTAATTTTTTAATATGCTGTATACAGCGAGCTCTAGACGAGATAAAAACCATGATCTTTACTTCCGAGGCGCGTGCACTCGGCGATCAATCTATCAATCTTTACGTTCATAATACTGATAACGGAGGCAATGAAATGCATTACCTATATACACATTCATATGGTAATAATATAGATACAATAGTCGATAACTATAATATTTAATTTATGACAACACAGACATCTTAAAATTCTATTAACATTATATACGTTCTAATTCTAATGAACGGACCACTACTTGAAGGCAATCTTCACACTCTAGTCACAAATTATATTGATAAAACTAATTAATAGTATAAACACCGGCATGAAAATAAAATATATGATACTTTTCGAAGTATGTATACGTATATTTGTGCAGGTCATTCTGAATTGATATTCATATAACACCGCAGAAAGATAATCCATATATGGATCGTCTTTCTTGTGGTAATAAAAACATAAGACAGCACATCATTGAACAAGACGCCGTTTTGTTACTTAAATTAACACCGCATACAATCCAACATTAACAAAATGTGTATTTTGGTGCATCACAGATATTCAAATGCATTTTTTCTTCGTTGCAATCATCGACAAAAATAATCACGTGAAGTCACTCTGCCGTTTTTACAAAAATACTTAATTTGACAGCGTCACTAATGCCGCGATAATTTTTCAAAATGATAAAGTAGACGTTACTGTTGAATTTCAATTAGTACGGTCATTATTTGAACTATTTTGACATTGACAAAACATTCCACACCGAATGTTGACACAGGTTTAATTATTTATATTTTGTTACAGCAACATCCAGTCGTTATATTCGTATCATGCATCGAGAATCGGATAGCTTACAGCTGAGTGAGGCGAGGTTAGATGGAAGTTATTTTATAATTATTTAGAATATAATCTGTCTAATTTCCTCAATATATATAATACATTCTTGGAATATTATAAGGTTTTCTTCTCTCTGTCAAATTAATCATATCGACATATCAAGCTACGTCTGTCTAAATTATTTTAAGTCGACTTATTTCTTTGCCATTTTATAAATGCATATAATTTATTAATCTAATATTCTCAAACCGTTAGACGAATGAATAGAGTAAATAGAAATGAGATGAAATGAATATTCGTTGGAAATATAATAATTGCTTCCTGTGGAGTGAGTTCAGACAAACTGCATGACAAAATTAGTGGACTGACATTTCGATTGGATGGTACAAAAGTATACTTAATCAAACTGTGACGACTATTAATTTTTAACCCTTAGGTTGCCAAGACATTTGGGATCGACACGTTTGAAAATGGCGATTTTACATCAAAGACGATAACTGACGACATAATACGCGATAATAAATTAGCTGCCTAGACGACACGAACAATACCCTTCGGTATACTAAAAACACATCAGATACTTTCCACAATTATGACGATAGATCAGTTGGATCCGATATTTTTTACTAGAAAAACAAAAGCGATTTATTGGAATTCGACAACCATGTGGAACAGAATATCGTATCCGACATATTATATATCATATGAGTGTTTGTGGTATATTTAATTTCTCTTCCTCGTATTACCTTTTTAGTCCAATGTACTTGAGATTAAATCAGCAATAAATGACTTGAAAATTAATAATTGCATTTGGGATTTTTATCTTGTTATTACGGGATGAATATTATGTTCAAAATTAAATTGGCAATCGTAACACCTTATTAATTTGAAAACAGCACTTCCTATTACGTAATGAATACCCTAAGGCTAGATGTATATCGATTACATTGTCACGTTGAGAAAAGGTTATATTGAAAAGCGAAGGTTTCATTTTATTGCAGCTAATAAGTTAATAAATCTGAATTATGTTTATTGAATTACACAATAAGTCAAATAATTATTGTAACGACACAATTAAGAGGTATTTTTTTTGAGGTGACCAAAGGTTATCAAGGTATTCCATTTATTTATTTTTCACGTAGATAATATTAAAATTTAATTCAATGAATTCACAACCATGACATACATATAAAAATAACGCAAGATTAAGATTTTATTAAAATACATGTGAAAAACTATGTAATTAAAAATAACAATGTGGACCAGTAAAATTAAAGACAGTTCAGAGTGATTAATATTCCAAAATCACATACTAGGCAACTTGGTGATTCCACCTTAGCCACCCACTCAAATGAATGACTGGCACGACCAAATCTCTGACCAAGCCGTTCAATAAGTATGGCTTCGTTTGAAATGAGGAGATATGAAAACGATCCATGCAGTTCCTTATTAGAACACAGAAGAACTATGACGGTGGCCCTGACTCGATTATGTGTTGAGGAAGCCTCAAGAGAATCTCAACCTAATCAAGTTATTCTTCAAGCCAGCCGGATTTCGGTATCTAGAAGAGTCACTGAATACTATCTAAATAATGTATTCGGCAGAGCTATAGGATGCTAGCGTGAGACTACGCGGCAGAAATTCTTGGAGACACCATGAGGCGTTCGTATGCTTCACTTAGGGAGCGGATATGGAAGAAAAAGAAAACATGTTCAATATTATTCTAGCTTCAGAAATTCAATGCTGGTAATAGCCATTCTCTATCTTTGTTCTTATTTGTTACACAAGTTATAAATTATATTTTCCGCAACTGTTTAACTCTTTAACCGCCAGTGGCAATGTATATGATCTTGCCCTGTACGCCATACATTTTCGAGATATTAAAACATGCAAGAAAAACTTTAGTATATGCGTCATGCGTATGCATTAATGAATTAATAAGTTATTGAGTTCATGTCAAAACCATTTTTCAGACCTAAAATATTGTAAGTTGAGTAAGAGAAAGCGTCCCGACTCACGGGTGAGTCGTTGGCGTACAGGGCACGTCATCGTCCAACTCACTGGTGAATCGTTGGCGTGCATACGGTTTAATACACATACCTACGTCATTTTTTCTATTAAATGCCATAGAATGCAAACAAGCGTTTACTTTATTAATTACATGTAATAGAACGTATTCATAAATGAACTGTATAGCTTTTACATAGTTCATGTGTGTCAATAGCATTCATTGACCTCGTAGTGATTTTTGGTTAATCGCTAATAAAATTTCCATTTACATATTTTCAAAATTGCACGTGTTTTATACATTCAACGCGCGCCAAATAGCATTCAAGTTACTTGCTATATAGGCATTTTTACATCATATAATTTCAGCCTAAAAGTTTCCGCAAAAATGCAAAGTTTCCTGATTCTGATCGTTTTGATAAACATTCACAAGAGGTTATTAAATAACTTCTACATTAAGATGATTATTTTTATTGAAATTTGTGATTCATTAAAACTTTTGAAGTATCCATGTTTAAATGTTTTGCGAATATTGTCGTGTTAACTTTTATAGAAAAATATAAAACCGTGGGGAACCTTGCTGCTAATCGAGGACCCCCAGGGTCCATATGTTTTCATACTTGTACTTTTATTGAATTTGTGTAGACCAAATTGTAAATACTTTAAATTAAATATGTATAATTATTCCAGTTGAAAATGTTCTCACATCTGCGAAAGCGGTCGTGTATTAATATTTGGATCGAGTCCGATAGACGTTTGTTTTACCTTTTAATAAAAAACACATGTTTATCTGTCAATATTCAAATGTGAACGCAAAAATAAAATCAATAATAAACGGACGCCAGAGGCAACAAGAAGCGTAATTATATGCATACCTTAAGTATGTAAAAATTAAATATATAATTCAATAAATGCATATTGTATTACAATTATTTTATTCAAACGTCTTTCTTGAACTTGTGCAGTCGACACTACATACAGCACGGGCGTTCTTACGTATAAAAATCGTCAAGGTTCATTCACACTACGTCATGAGGCAATTTTGATTGATTTCTCAGCTCACTTTTTCAACCGAATTGCGGTCGGGCAACCCACCCTGTGATCAAAACAAATCACAGTTGGATTTTGTATAATTTAAAGAGAAAGCGAGACATCCAGTCGACCATTTGAAGAAGAGTGACAGAGATACGGTATACAATTTCAAATTTCGAAAAGTATTCTGCGTTCAGTTGTCTGAGAAACATCTTCCAAATTCAAATTTATTATTATCATAATATGAATATTATTCAAAACTGTGCAAGTACAAATATAGAGATTGTGTTTAAAATTAACCAACAATTCTAATTTCAAAAAACAGAAAGCAACAACACTGAGAAAGACATTACATTCTATGTACATTCAACCACTAGTGTTGTTTAATACTACATATAATAAAAATGTAAGCTGTCGAATGGATCGTTATTTGCTTGCTGGTTTCGCCTTTCGACATCTTCGAGCTGAAATTATACAACGATTCTAATCTATATGAGAACTTTTCGAGCACATATCGATGATATAATTAATCATTAACAAGTGTATGAAGAATTAAAAAATAATACTTTTACCTAGTTAAGTTATTACGATAAAATATAAAGAAATAATATACCGATATAACAGTATAACACGATTATTCTGGTATCAGATACAGTATTGTTTTCGAAACTATATACTAATCAAACATTTTTAATGAAATTACAAAATAAGTATTAAATTAAATTGTAGGAGAACTGTCGGTGTTTCATAATAGTATATTAGACCGGGAACGGATCATCACGTAGTATTTGAAACGTGGTCTCCCGTCTTACATAACTGTATAAAGTACAGACTTTCCGGCCGAAATTTCAAAATGTACCTTCCAAGCCTGACACGAGTTGTTGTCAGTTTGTTGTCGCCACATTTTTTTAATATTCTCTTCAGTAATAAATTGAAGGGATCATTCAAAAGCGTAAGGCAGATACCTATAGCTTCATACCACAGTAACTAAATAATAATAAAATCTCGTTTTATAACGTATGTAGCTATTGCAAGCTATGTAGTCGTACCCATACCAAGATAAGTTTATTATCACCCATAAATAGACATTTAAAATTGAAATCATAGAATACCCATTATCTCAAAACTGTATATTTATTAGTGACTATATATTATTAAAAATGAAATATGTGTAGTATAATTAACTATTAAATGTCTTAATATATCTGTGTTAGTGTTCGCAGATGTCTTGTGAGCACTCGTATGCGCGGTTTATATGCGTGCGCTTGTCATGTAAGTAAGCACTTGTGCGGTGTGCAACTGTCTTGCGTGCGTTGTCTGGTCATCCAAGATACTGCATATACTTTTGAAATGAACATTCCACAAATTTAACAAGCAAGCTATGTAATGCTTTTGTTTGCGTAGCGTGTATGTAATAAACAATGGATTGTTTGTACGTAACTGCAAGAGGTCTAGTGAAGTCCAAAAAATCACTGATGTAACGAGCGCTAGTCAATCAAAAATAAACACAGAGGCAGTGAAATAAATTAAAAAACCATTATCTACACATCGTATAGCAGTGTACATTTCATTATTTCCTTCGCGGCGGTGTTACAGTGGAAATAGCTATCAACAAAATATTAAATTAGATTTTTTAAATTAGAAAACGACAGAGAAATAACACAAATTTTTATTTTTAAAAAGATACTGTAGCCATTGTTGCCGAAAGGGAAAAACCTGATCGCATAAGATGTTTTTAAGTAATCTCTCTTTGGAAAGCGTCCTTGTTGATATTTGTAATTCGAAGATAATACGATCAACAACCTCTCTTATATCAAATCACTTAAAACTTGGATTAATACAGTTTTCATTGCATTATTCTTATCGAATTTCACAATAAAATTCTTTAATAATCATATTCCCTGAATAAAAGCATAAATTAAAACGCTAAAATTTTATATTTAACGGGCATAACGAGTACGCTTATTACGACCAATTTATTTCGGCCCCATCAAACTTCAAGTACGCCATAAAAAATAGGCGAATAAGAACTTAAATAAAACAATCTCGTCTGGAAATAAAAACTGAAAGTCTTGAAATAACTTTTGTAATATTTTCTCTGTTTTACACCTTTTTATTTTTAATTTGTAAAAAAATCCTATTATATTTTATTTGTATTAGTCAGTATTTATAACTTTTTAGTGTCACAGTCTGAAAATGTAATAAAATAATACAACTGGTGAAAACATAAAAACTATTTTATAATGCAGAATCTTTATGAATTTATTTAAAGTAGTTAGCATATTTTTGCAATGTTTTTGAAATGAATCTATAATGGTTTTCCAATATTACATTCCGAGGGTTGATACCTATTAAATCAGTACATATCACAGGGTGTTTGCAAATATTTATATTATATGATAAGTTTCATCAATTCCGACCACTATTTCGAACATATATTAGACAATGATTGTTTTAATTATAAGTTTATATGTAGCGATTTCCAAACAAATTCTGCCATATCTTGGTCAGATGAAGATGTGATGTTTTCTTATTGACTAACAAAGATTTTAGGTCCAGATTAGAGGACCAGCGATTGGTTGATAAATGTATTTTTATTCATTGCTTTATTTACATTATACAATTAGATTTTTGCGATAATACCGTGGGCTGACAGATCAACCGGATTTTAAAATATCATAAAATTAATTACTTTTCGTTTGCATCTCATTGAAACGAGAATTAAGTGGTAATGTACGTTATGATTTCTGAAGAATAGATATACCAAATCACCGAAGAACATCTTCTCCAAATGAAAAATATATAAAGAATCAAGATAACCTATTAAAAACTGTGGCGAGTCAACAGTATAAAAAAAAACATAACATTTTTGGATACGACACAGGAGTGTAAAAGTTTCATTTGTTAAATGGCTGACTACACAGCAGATGTACTTGCTAATCATTTCGAATGAATTTTAAAGCATTACTATAAAACAGAATATATGTGTGTCTGTCTGTCACAAGAACTCTTCCCAAACGAAAAACAATAGCGACATGTAAGATGAGCATGTCATTGCAAGGTCGACTGTGTTACTTTTAACGTTTACCAGCATCACAAGAGACTAAGGGGTTGGAATCTATCCCAGGTAAAGGTAATAAATCTAGGAAAAAATAATATAGAATAAAAAATCTTCACAGTATAGAAGGGGTACATATTTTAAAATTTCGGATCACACTGTAGAGGAGCAACTAACCTAGATATCGGCGTATAAAATGTCGATACGGAGCGTATAATGTAGCAGCTGTGAAAGGGTTTATCGATACTAACAATGGTGAAGAGCGAGGAAAGTAATGACGCATCTCCAATATCAACACATCACACTCAATCACTGGCCGATACATCGTAAACGCCACCTTCGACCGTCGTAAGTAGCGCAGTGAGAACATTATACGTATTGTAAATGCCGTTAAAGAGTTTCTTTACGCGGCATAAGTCATATTAACGCCGTTATGTAAGTAAATTATACTTACGTAAGATCTTTCGTGATATAAACACAAGTGCCCTTTCTCATAAAAGCTTTCGGGATATTGAATATCGCTCTGTAAGATAAAAAAGCTTCGACAATAATATAACAACTTTCGTTTGTTCAGCGATTAGTTCGGCGATAATATGCTTTATCAAACAAACAAACGGAACGAGGTTAGAAATTTTGAAAACTATAATATGAATCTTTACCAAATTTGTATTTCATTAGGGCAGTTCAATTTAGATGCTAAAAAACGACATATCGTTGATTGCAATTACGGTAATAAATGTTACCAATGTTTGTTTGGTGTCTAGTATTTTTTCCTAAATATCACGCACAATTAATGAGACAAGCGGTACGATGAAAATAATACAGTGATGATCAAAAAATGTATACAAACAGTAACATTTCTCGTTGGGTGTTGTAAATCATTGTAACAAACCAAATGTTGAATAATAGAAAGACCGATATGAAGATATTCTTTTTACTTGACAGAAAAAACATATAATCGTCCTTGTTAGTAGTTACAATGATGAATCAAACAATTCGAATTCTTTTTATTGAGTAAAGTTTACAACATTTTTTAATAATTATTTATTATGTTCTATGATTTAAAGTTTATGACAAGATCCTCTGAGGTGGGACGCAAATTTTTTTCTAACTGAATGTAGCTCATTGAATGTTATATGGAATTCCTCGTTTATGTTATACATCTATATAAATTCATTTTTAGAGGGCTTCGGATTGTTATCTTATTTAGGGGGCCGTGGCATGGAAAATTTTGAGAGGCACTGGTCTAGACAACAAACTAGCCGATGTTCGTTTTTTTCTACCATCATGTATATAGAGTCGTAGTATTTTTACATACCTACCACAAACAGCTCCACTACTCACTACCAAAGAGTAAATCAATTTAAATATCTATTGATAAAATATACACAGCCGGGGTGATTCAGTTATGTATACCAGTGCTCCGCAACCGCTGTGCCGCGTGACAGTGCTTTTTTTTCTTGTGGTGTGCCGCTAAATTTTGGAAAAAACGTCAAGTGTGTGGCGTGAAAGATAAAAGGTTACGGAACACTGATTTATACGAATCTCAGGGAAAAGTATCTGATCACCAGGGTAAGACTAGCGGATGACCCAATGAGCAAGATACATAATAATATTAATTATAAAAAATTGAACAGGTGTATTTGATAAAAACTCACAATCTCAACAACATAACACGGTTTTTATTTGTATACATTCTTTTCATATTTCTTTTTACAAACCGGTGTCATATAATACATGATACTTCAAATACTGATAGTAGATCATGGTATGTAATCAGAGTATGTATGTACGTACATACTATTAATACTTGCCATGTGATAACGAATTGCAATTAAGTTGGAGGAGCGTGGTAACGAAGTTCATTTTTATCGTTTAAGTATCATACAATTACTGTTTGTTCTTCCATCTTCAACATATGTTAGCAGATGTTAACATAAGTACAACATCTCAATCTGTTTGCATACTACATATACATACAATATACAATCAATTAAAAACAATAATGGAAAGTATTGATCAATATGTTACCATCAACTGGCAGTATTAATTCACTGCTCGATAAAGGCCACCAACATTTCTCCATTCTAGTCGATCCACTAACATGCTCTGCTTAATATAGTCGTTTAATTTAATCGCATCATCAATCCATTGTACACCTCTTGGATACTGTTGAATAACTAATTTTACCATGCAATTATCACATCTTCGAGCAATATATACAACCCATTGACATTTCCATTGGCAAATTTGATGATTTAGTAGCACTAGTAATTACAATAAGCATTGAGACCCTATGAAAAATGACACATACAGAGCACAGAAACCCACCATGAAATCTGGAATTTTATCATGCATAGTACTTAAATTAAATCAACAATAATTATACTAAACATCGAATAGTTTTAATAGACTATTTCGACAAATTTTATCTTTTACTGTGGCCGGTTTTACTTGGTATAACCATAACTACGGAGACGTCGAAGTATCTGATGACTACAACTTGAAATTACACTTAAAACCAATACTAATTACAACAAATCTATCTTCATCTAAAATACCATAAATATTTGACTCTGACTCTAGGCCCAAAATTCTCATATTTTGACGTAACAAATATGAAATAATCAATATTTTTGACAGATAGTGTTTGATGGAAATTGATTTTAAATTATAAATTATTTAAAACTGGTAAACTTCCATATGTGAGATCACTGTTAGCGACCAGGGTTTCGCCTTTCGGCATGTTATATGTTCGCTCACTGCCCATATATAATGTGGCCTGATATGGAAGTTTACCAGTTTTAAATAATTTAAATATATAATAATTTCAATCCAAATTCAACCAGCTCAAACATTTTTGGTACATTTTCTGCTAATTTTCATTGGAGATAAGTATTGTGAAAACATTATACATAAAGTGTATCATTTTAACACCACAGCTTTCCGGTAAGGATTAATAGTATATAATATTAATTCCATTCAAATTAATAGTTAATCTATTCAAAAGTTGGGTAAAACAACAGAATCCTAAGTATATAAAGCGGAAAAGCTCTTATCACAGAGTGGGCGTGCCCATGACCGTAATGCCAGTGATGTTATGTAAGAAGAGAAGCAAGAGAGAAATAATTATTGCTGGTGTGATGTTATTGTTTTACCTTGCGAGAAACTCGTTACACCTGACCACAAGTTAAACCAACAGGGGCTGTCATTGCAATGCGAAAGAAGGCCTCTAAAATATTTTAGATTACACCATCATAAATGCCTACATTTTTTGCATAGTTTTAGTTGTTTTTTTACTGCTGCGTAGATAATCATATAATTAAGGGTAAACATTAGAAATGAACGAAGTAAGAATTATTTCATACAAGAATAATGGAGCCTTGATAATGGACCTAAAAAAGCGATCGTGAAAATCAAATATCCTGTAGAGTTATGATGTTATATTATATAAGAGAATTGTATAAAGTAATAACTGTGACCGAGCATGATTAATGAACCTTGGCATTAAATGTGTTTGATTTTTGAGAATTTAAATCGATAGAATTGAATACACATTTACATACTACCAGGTATCCAAATGCACTGCAAGATGTTATTAAACTTAGCTGTTTCAAGTTTGTACATCCGTATCTTAATGTGTTATAACAAACTATTTGTGATGTTAAGGGACTGTACTACTAAAATCATGAATTTCCGACCACCTTAATCTTGAGTTTTACAATCCTCGATAAGTAGCTCCGCTTTCACTAATTATAGCTCCGTCTATATATAACACGTATTTATATAAATTACAGTATTGTAGTTTTAACGACTTGATTAAAAATATAGCGAATCATAACACGCAAACTTTTGCTATCGAAAAATAAATAATTACAATCAAAGGCACGTTAAATAATTAAGGCCGTTGAAAATATCTGTTTTGCGAAAAGCTCTCCGGTAGGTTTTGCTTATCTTTGAAAAGCCGGTCTCGTGTTTGTCGCGAAGGCCGCTCTTATAAACAAATTATAACTCATCCGTTGACTTTAATTTCTACATACGGGTTCACAGTAGCGTATCGCCACGTGCAACAGAGCTTCGGAAGTTGCCATCCAAGCGTAATGAATACATTGAGGCGTATTATGTAAGCTTAATGTATTCATATATTATCTTAGACTATGTATTTTCATGAAATAATACAAAGTCGTATCTTCAAAATACAACCAGGAACAACTATCTTGACCTAATACGAACTTTTCATCGTACCAGATTTCAACAATTAATAACCGAGTGAAAAAAACATAACAATTCTTCTCGTAACAGTAACGAGCTTGCTATTTATTGAAAAGTGTTTGAATATAATAATACATAACAGAATACATTGCTTTAATGAATTAATTTGTTATGTTACAAGTGGTTGGAGGTCGTGCTTAGTATGGTGAATAGGATTTCATCAATATGCCAAAATGGGATAAAACTTAATGCATTGTTTTTTCGGTCCCATGAATAACACATATCAATCTAAGCACAGCGTATAATATTCATCATTTTATATGTCATATTAAAAGTTCAGTGCTTGCTTTCTCTGATATCGTGATATAGTGTACACATCGACTGTGAAAATGGATTTGAATGATTGAAATGGACATGAAATGGACACTATTTTTACAACTTAATACCAGCTTTTTCAAAATCATCTAAGTTGAAAATACTGAATTAGTATCTAAATTTAGCTTTTAAGTTTAAAAAAAGAATAATCTGTCAAATTTGAGAACAGCAAAAAGGACTTCCACCACGTTAATGTTATTGGTTAATTAATATCAGATCGGTTAAATATAACACTAGCGTTAGTCTTCGTGCACTTCAATGTTGTCAATTTATTGTATTGACTTTGGGCCAAAATCATTAAATAGACGTTTTTGGTACCCCCTGTAAAATTTGTTCTGTGTGGGTTGCGTCCTTTTTCCTTTCATCGATATGATTGTTATTACCTCGTATTATAATTATCATGTACTTTAGATGATAAGTATACTAATTAAACATAATTAATAGCCCAATGTAATGAATTTTAAACATATTTATGCATATGTAAATATATCATTTTTCAGTGACATCGAAAATCTGTCGCGTGTCACTTATTGGCCATTTTTGTAAGGCAAATCGGCTCAATTTTCAGGTGTGACAGTACGATTTCAAATTTCGCTCCGAGAAGTATCTGTAACTAGACTGACCAGAATTAGATGAAGAGGGGAGAATGGAAAGGGCTTTACAAGAGTATCACTTTCTATTACATTGCTCCAAGGGTCAGGACAACCTGACATACCTACGCAGAAAACGATGTCAAACAATATAAAATGAATTTAAATTTTTTCGTACCAATCAGGCGACACGGCCGATTAAATTACACTCCAGGTGGCTGAGAGCTAATGAGCAACCCAAAGATTATTAATTATTTACCATAGTAGACGTGTGGCTAGGTTCCACACATCAGGGCAACAGAAAATGTTTGATCTAAGCTAATGCATGTTAATTTATTGGTGAAGAGGGCGTGCCTTACCGACAGGATGTCCGCCGATGCGCACTCTGTTAATATGTCCTTTATTATTCAAAGAAGCCGTCTGTCTACACAAATTACGCATCAATGCAATCGCGACGTATACTGTCTTATGTTTAATTATTATACAAGTGCAAAGATATGTTGTGTACATATTCGCTGAAAAATTAGGCAAGCATAAGGAAGCGGCCAATTTAGATAAGATACACTGCTGGTTGAAGATACATACTCTCTGAATATGAAGCATATAGATCTTTGCAATTTAAAGAACAGATGTTTTTCACGAAGAAGAAGACACTTGCCAGCCGATCTCTTAGCCCAATGATCATCCAAAGCTTATGCAGCTGCCGGATTTGAAACTGCGATTTCTGACGATAAAGCACCCACTCAACGATCGGTCACCGAGACGGCTAAATGACAATGGCAATTGTTTCAAAAACAAAATTATTTAAATAATATTTACGCAATTATCAAGCCAACATAATATTAAGCGATCAACTTCTTTAAACAGTTTATGACCGTAAAGAAACTTTAAATTTTATTATGTCTCTTTGTGAGTTGCAGTTTTTGAGTGAAACTCATTTACTCTAAAAGACTAATTTATAAATAATGACAAATTCCGCTCGAAGAAAATATTTCAGTGTAAGAAATATTGCAAAATATTTTTATAGGAATTCTTTCTTATTTGCCAGTAACCCAACTTGGTTTCAGATATACTTATGTAAACGAATTTTGAAAATTATTTGGATTCAATATAAGAAGACATGTATATAGGATATAAAATAAATACTTCGACTAAATTATGACTGATTTTATAATTTCGTGTCTTAAATAATTCGATTAATCTATCATAGATGTTTGTATAAATCAATAACATATATTTTTTTTTTTTTTATACCATGTTTGCTCCCAACTTGGAGCATATGGATCTCCAC
>JAGVSQ010003811.1:0-20693 GCA_022683975.1 Rhyacophila evoluta
ATAGTCCTGCCTTTAGGAATGAAAAACAGTTGATGTTCCCGATTTCTTAGGTAGTCATCAGGGGCATACAGACCAATATTAGCCAGAGCGGCAGAGTTATCAATAAGTCACTGCTATACATAAATATCACTTCTCGATATCAAATACCTTCCTAAATACGCCTTATCAGGAATAGATATAAAGAAAAGGCAAATGGATATTTGATAATATTAGTAGATTTTTCACGAGAATTGATATTAATCGATTGCTCAACCGATTGGGCATCCAGTTGTGCTTTTTTAATTTTTAAATTCGGCAGATGTCGGAATCAAACTTGCAAACTCTGGCCTCGAAGCACGCAGGCTAACCTCTCGGCTACTGGAAAGTCATCAGCTGATACAGTAGGGATTGTAAAGCAACCGGGACTATGTTGGAGTAACATTACGGCATATGTAAGATGCCAATGAATGCATTTGATTCAGAATCCTCTGATTACATTATGTTGGACAGCTTTTCGGAAGCAATGTTATATATATCTCGCGTATGTGTCTAATGCTTTTTTTCTTGTTACGTCTTCAGTCATCGTTTAGTGGTTGCGCTTAGGTATTATACTATGAAATAAATTAGTTATGTAGACGTAGCAAATTATAAAATAAAAATCGGTGTCGGAGTCGGTAATTTCTGAACCAACTCCACAGCCCTGGAAGCAACTGATATTTTATATCAATCGGAATATCGATTACTCAAAGAATATTTTTACTACACGCAACACTAAAGAAAAAAATCGTCTACAACGTGTCTTTTCATGTTCGTTTAAATTAATAGATATCATGTATTTCATTCAGTTTTTTTTTACATCTTATTCGACTATATCAGGACTTGAGTGCTAGTTGGCTGAGGATATTTTTCATTGTGGAAACTTAACATCGTATAGTGCCGGCGCCAAAGCATTTTTAGACGGCTATTAATCATATGAAAGTCTCAGAAAAGAAGAAGAAGAAGAATCGCTTTGTTTTTTTATTTGGCAATCTCCGGCGACTTGTCTGAGATTTCTCACGACCGCCAATAATATTTAATATATCTCAAGTGTCCTTATACTAAAACTATACGCAATACACTTTAGTAACTAGGCATCAAGTTATTTAGAGAAATATATTATTTTTCATGTGAAGCCTTTTTTTACTTTTTGTTCGCTACGAAAGTGAAGCATATGGATCTACACGGTGCAAAGATTTACGCTCCGAAAGTGAAGTATGTAAATGGGTCTCTGCAATGTAAAGACATGTCCTGACAGATTATTTCACACGAGATTTCTTTGTCCGGTAATTGCTCAACCCAATGGGTATCCGGGTGATGTGTGAATCGAACTTGCGTTCCTCGAATGCTAGGTGCGCTTGCTAACTTCTATGCTACCGGCGAGACACTTTCTGTCGTTTTTTTCATAGCGTTAAGATATTGCATTAAATAACACGAAAATTCATGTCGTATTTACAGTTTTAACCCTTTGAATGTTGGACAATTAAAGACTGTAACGGTAAACAAGAACTCGGAGAAATTGTAAAAATCCACTTTAAAAATGGTGAAAATTTTCCGGCTAAAAATTGGCGGTAATTTAAAAATCTTTTTGGTGGCGTAGAGGATAGAGTGTGCGCCTCTCAATCCGGGAATTCGGATTCGATTACCATTTTCATAAAATCCAAAAATGTAGGACTGGATGCCCATTGAGTTGAGCAATTCACGTGAAAAATAATCTGTCAAGACATTTCTTCGCATTGCGGAGATCGGTGTACTCCGGTTTCCAAGTGGATAACACGCCGTGTAGATGCATATGCTCCACTTTGAGCGAACATAGCATAACAAAATATTTATATCAACTAAGTTGTAGTCGAGATATTAATGGTGATTCTATCAATTAAAGAGGCTTCTTTACAGCGGATAGCTTAAACGATATTGTAGCTTAAATATTAGCTAATTTTAAATATAGCTGAAAGTATACCTTTCGTAAGTAGCTTTACAAATAAATCGTTTAATCGCAAAATTAATTGAACGAAATAAACAGTTTTACAGTCTCCTGTAAAATTTTCGAAAATGGGTTCCCCAAATTTACCATCGATATGCTCCACTTTCTAAGACTCTGAATGGTATTTATTTCAATTTGTACAGTCAATACTAAACAGTTTGTAGTGTTTGATCGCAAACATCGCAAATAAAATTCAACTCATTCTTAGAAGTAATGCTTTTGGAGGGAGAAAGTTTTTCAACTAACATTATTTTAAGTTCCTACCCGTTGACTGGAAAATTTTTGCTGTCTTTTCAATAGAAAAACTATTTCTATACGCAGCTATAATAAGTATTTGTTTTCTAAGTGTTCGCTTCGACAGTCATCGAACTGGAAAACTAAGAAGATAATTGTATATAAATGTATATGTTATTTCCATAACAACCGAGGATAAGTGTTCAAGTCATGTTTTGTACAAATCAAGTGAAGTACACAATGTTAGATAAGTATTTTTCTTTGGTATTTTTAGTATACCAAATATACTATTTTGTCTCCCCGATAGCGTAGCTGGTAGCGCGCGCGGCTAGCAATCCGGGGAATGTGGGTTCGATTCCCCATCTGCCGGATTCTAGAAAATTCGAAAATGCAGGACTTTGGTTTGGTTTGAGTAATTTTCTGACGAATAATTCTCGTGAACTATAATCAGTTAAGCCGTCTTCACATTGCGGAGATCCATATACTCCTCTTTCGGAGTGGATATCTTCAACCTGTGTAGATACATATGCTCCACGTTAGAAGCGAACTTGGTATACAATATATGTATATATATTTAGTATAAAAAGATCAAAAAGTATTATTTTTTGTTGTTTAATTAATCTTTTAATGCATTTTTGAATCAAACGTCTTTTTACAAATATTGGAAGCATCTTGATACTGCCCTTGAATTATTCGTCAATAGTTACTGATTTTAAATAAGTCATTTATTTTGAAAAATATTGTAACTTTTGCATTGAGTAGTGAAGACAATGTAGTGAATTTTATCAAGACGATAAGAAAAGGTTCTACGCTTTGATCTTATAGGGGTACGCCCGATTACGGCCGGGCGTAAGGACGGGGCGAGTGGATAGTGAGTACATTTAGAAGCAAATTTTGTTTGATAGAGACATTCAGTATGTTACACTAGAAGCTATATCCAAAAAGCCATAAGGTGATGTGGAAACCATGCTCCGGATGCATATGGAAATTCTAGATCTTGCTTGTCTCCTTTTCCAACTAGCGTCCTGGAATACCGCCGGGAATTGCTTCCTCTCTACCACCCGCCACGTACCCACATCATATGGGCGTATACCGTGACGTAACTACCATGGAATGCTTTCTAGTACTAAAAATATTCTTGGAGCAACTTCCCATAGCCTTAGTTGGTGGCGTTCACTAGATTGTTCTTGATTCCTTCTTTAACTAACTGTGCCCTGTTAATATGTAATTTTGTTGAGAGATCTTCTTACTTGCCGTAAGATTTCTATCAAATACTATTTTTCCCCTCCACTGTCTGCCGTGTATCCACGCTCATTATGCGAGCGTATACCACGGCGTAACTAACGTGAGACGCTCTTCAAAGTTCCAGAAGTGTCCTAGGAACAGCTTCCCAAGATCTTGGTCAGCGTGAACTAAAGTGTGCGTGACTCCTATTTTGATTATTTATTACCTGTTAATATCTAACCTTGCTTGGAAAACACCGTCTTCGCTCGTCTAAGGATATATTCAACGAAATTACGAGATGCTGGCTGGCATAACCTGAATGAATTCAAAGCGAATGGTAGGTAACGAAAAAATTAGCGGCTGCTATATGATCCACTAGAAGATTCGTAATAGAAGAATATAAAAACTATTATTATTTCAATTTGTATTTTCGACGTTTAAAACTTTCCCGGAGTCTTGAAAAACTTTTTTACAAAAATATTTGAATCTGTATGACTTGCAATTCTCGTGAACCCTTGTAATATGGCCTCGTGGCAGACGGATTGGGGTGGAAAAAACTGTATGACCTCGGTGCGGCAGACAAAGTTTGATTTATGGACACCGCATTTCTTAGATTATAACGCGTCCTTTAATATGGACGGTCGCGTCTTACACTGCGTAAGTCGTCTCGTCAGGTACGTATTAAGGTAATATAATGTAATAGCTAAGTTAGCATTATTTTCTTGGAAAATCTTTTTCTTCTGCCATATCCGAACTTAATACGGGACATATGGATGTCACGTGGCGCCTCCGGAAATATATCTAAATGTGCAATCCATCCACCCGCCCTGTCCTTACACTTGGTCTTTAGGCGTATCCCGGAGATCTGATATCGAGAAAAGACCTACTTTATTAGACGATAATATCCCGGGATGAATATAAATTACCCAAAACATACAATCCAACAATTTCCATGTACTCAAGTGTGGTTAAGTTAAAAATAAATATAATAAGAAATATAGACTTATTCTTATTCTTCCATGTTCGGCTCCTAAATGGAGCATGTGGACACCACCACGTGCCGTCTACAAGAATCCCTGTCGTCCGCCAGTATTGTTGCGTCCTCTCAGGTCATACCTGCATCCCGTAACTCCGCCGAATACATTGTATAGATAGTATTTAGCGGCCTTCTGGGACACCGACAACCGGTCGGCTTACAGTATAAACAGTTTAGGTTCAGACTTTCTTGACGCATCCGCAATATGTGACCGAGCCAGGTCCAGCGTTGCTAGCCATCCAGGTACAGACTTATTTGGTCGAGCAATTATGTAAAGAGATCATCACGCTCGCCGTATAACGACGCACCAGCATCCTCTAGTTCCGGCGAGTACGCTTTATGGGTGGTATCCATACGGATGCCGAAATCCCACCGGTCAGAAGAAGAGATAAACAAGGTTCAACCTTTCTGGAGGCAACTGCAGTACGTGTCCTAAGCACCGCTGCATAACTAAAACAATACCTCCATTTTATAACATCGTAACAGTTATAATTTCTGCCTCTCAATATTTTTTACTGGATATATATGTGACAGTTTGAAGATATTTAATTCAGAAATATATTTTATGGATTTCCGCAATATAAAGACTATATTGACATTTTTTTTCACGAGAATCGGTTGTCAGCTAATTACTCAATCTATTTGTCATCCAGTCCTGCATATTATTTCAAAATCAAAAGTTGTGAGTTCCGAAAGCCGTAATTTCCGTCTCCAATTATATTGTTTGTATACTTATGTATGACTAGTATGGTTCGTTTATTAACATAATTTTTGTGATTTATTGACAACTTTTCACCAAAAAACTCATTCCAAAACTAAAAAGAAAGTTCTAATGAGTTATGAGTGCATAAAAATTTATTATGAATTGTATGCAATGAAAAATGTTGGGCGTGTTCCACGTACATATGTCATTTCAGCATGGCCCCGGCAGACACATTGTCAATAGTAAATTTCAATTCCGTAACAATAAAATATACGATCCCTTGATCGGTGTGGTAAATTTTTATTCTTGACGGCGCTTTTCGTCTTTATTCTTCATCTTTCTTCATCCAACGTGGTAACTAGTTTCTATCGGTGTCTTTATTTTTATGGGGTCACCTAGAAGTTTTCTCGCCGACTTCGAACACTTACAAAATATGCACATCACAATACACAATATGATTATTTCTAAAGTCCTTTAGTATATATTCTAAATATGGATTTAGTTATGCAGAAGCCATCCAAGCCACAAGCTACCAAACTGAGATAAACGCGTTTGAAAGTTGGAGGTGGAAAAAAATCTCACATGGTTATTATTCAACGAAACTCAATTTTTATTTTTGAAATCAAAAAGCCAAAAATATTTTACTCAATGTGGCATTGCTAAAATTAAAAACAATGAATAAAGCTACAATAAGAAATTTGAGGGTTGGATGGGTTCTGCGAAATTAAAAAAGATGTCTAAGCTGTGTAAATTAATTATATTGAGAGAGTGAAAGTGAAGAAAACAATAGAAATTTTCTTTATTTATTTATTACATAATCATATATACGATCCATATTATTTAATACGGATATCGAATAGCATTGTAATATTTTATAAGTAATTAATAAAACACTAAAGAAACAGAAGAGACGACAAGAATAGGACTATTAGGCATATTAACCAAAATATTAAAATTTCTTTTTAGAGATAACCTAAGGTATACACAACATATATAATAGTGATCTCATGGATCAGCCTTATAATGGAGGCATGAATATTATAACAATACTCATTGTGTCATTTTATTGTATTTTACTGAATTATGATAGTCTTTACAGTTAACGTAAATTTTTGTAATTTTCTTCTCTGACACTTTCAGATTCGTTTGTTACTTCAGTTGTAACATTTTCACTAGTAAAATTAAATTTTCTCCCCTTCTTTTAGCATCGCAACGTTGGAGTAAACGTATCCAACTGAATTGAAGGTTTTCTTTAGCCCGCGGCCCGGAAAACTCCAAATCAGCCTCCGCGCCCGCCGCCGTTTGCAGCCACGAGCAAACTTCAAGGCGGAAGTCGTAAAGCCTTTCCCGCGTAATTCATTTAGGTCTGCATTTGTCGGGGATTACCCGGCCGGAAAACCGGACGTGCACGCTGCTCAGACGAACTCCCGTTCCTGCGTTGCATTTTTGAACACACGTAATGGCACAAATCATTCGTCTTGAAAATTGCTTGGCGAATTTTCTGTCTGCGATAATTGGGAATTCGCTTAAAACTATTCAACTAAAATTATTTTATATACTATAAAACCGCGGTATATGTCCTTAATTCGTTCCAGATCCTCGGACTTATAACGAACAGGACGTACATAAACCGTTTTTTCTCGATAAGAACTAAAGGAAAAATTATTAATAATATTTTGTAATCATACTATATTGAAGATTTTCTTAAAACTATTGCACGAGCATGTCTCACTGATCTCTCAAAAAATAATATACCGTTGCCAAGCAATCTAAGAATTGAATTTCTCTAATATATATGGATGCAAAAGACGTCCAAGCCACAAAGTAACAATCAAGAGAAAAACGCGATTGAAATTTTAAAGAAACAAATTAACATTTAGTATGCATTTTAAATTATTAAGATTGTAATATGAAATTTGAATACTTACACGGCATATACTACATCTTTCCATATTATTAGATTGTTGAATACGTACTATTTTAAAAGTTATTAAATGTTTTGTGGGTTGGACGTCTTCTGCTAATTAAAATTTTGACCGTTTTTTGCTTGGATTTTTATTGATATTACATAAGGCTTGCCAATAGTACCTTGAAGTTGATTATATTTAGTGTATTCTTTGTTTATAAATAAAACAATATATAGATACAATTCAATATGATGATATACACGCATATTTATTTTTTAAAAAACACGTGAAAGTGGCATCATGATAATTTAGAATACGTAAGGCAAAAAATTATTTGTGATTAAGTAACGTTATATTCAAGCTTCAAAGCCGAAAACGAACAAACCAAAAAGACGTTTTTTAGATGTTGTTTTTTTTATAATTTGTTAGTATGCGGATTAGTAAAAACTGTGATTACTTCTTCCGAGTGTATATTTCTGATTGGGTGTCTTTGTGATACTAAAGTATTGCTGTTTCCGAATCATTATATGCAATAAAATGAAAAATTTCAATGTGTGGCTTGTACGTCGTCTTCTTAACTATACATCCTTATACACCTCGTTAGTATTCCAATCAAGCATATATGCTGCAAATATGTTGTTATATTATATGTCATATTTTAACTGACATGTAGCCATTGTACGTATGATATATTTCTTCTACTAGTCAAAAATAATGATTAATCACACAACAAAGCCCTCGCAAATAACTTTTCTTCATTTGGTAATGTTATATGAGGAATAGGTAGTTCGTTTAAAGTTTTGCTTTCTCTGCGATCGATATAATTCATGCTTTGTATACGGGAATCGCAATATGAACACAATGGTATGGATTTACGAACCGCTCATACGTTTACGGTATATTATTTATAACCTCGCCGATGAAACGTGGCAGTCGAATAAAATTAAAATTATTCAAAAAATTGCAATTGAAATTGGTTTATTTTTCATTATGTGTTAATATAACTAATTGATTACGATAACATCAAACAAAAAAAACATGTAAATTCAAGTTACTGCTGTTAATTTTTTTTAACATATCAACTGCAACGGCGGTTGATTGCTAGCCAATCCCTACTAAAGATACATTCTACTTGTATTATATTCTATAATAAAACTCACATTAATAATATGTATTGTTTTACACTCTTTCCGGTAGCGTAGTTGGTAGCGGCGCGTCTAGCAATCCAGGGAATGCAGGTTCGATTCCCCATCTGTCGGATTTTAAAAATGCAAAGTTAAGTATGTAGATATTTGCAGTATAAATACATGTACTTTTGTTGATCCAGTCTCACATATATAAAATATGCAAAATATTGCTGAGAACAGATGCCTGCGGCGGATAATGGGGATACAGCGGTATGACTTCATTCGAAATGTAAAAATAAGAAAACAGACCATGCAGCCCACTTATCACTGAAAAAGTGAAGCTGTGACGATGAACCTGGTGTGGCCACATACTGCGGATGCCTCAAGAGAGTCTAAACCTGACTTGCCTATTTTTTAAGCTGACCGATCGTTTCAGAAGGCCACTAAATACCATCTATAGAATATATTCGACGAAGTTACGGGATGCAGGTATGACCTGGGAGGACGCAAGAATACTGACGGGCGACGGGGATCTTAGGTGCGGCACGTGGTGTCCATATGCTCCACTTATAGAGGGGATATGGAAGAAAAATGAGAAAATGTCATAAAGAATCTGGCTATCTTTTCTTAAAGCATAAGTTGGCTCACTACAATTCTCAAGTTGCATATCGGGATTTGATTTAATGTTGAAATGAAAAATATACGAAATGTTCACTTATAGATATATTTTCATGAAGAATTACTGCGTGAGTTTTATAGTAATATAAATATTACATTAATTTGATTAATTGTCCAAATTTCCAATACCGCCAACTGCCATCTTTCTGTGTACGAAGCACACAATCGACATTCCCCGTGTGCTCCGTGTGTGTAGGGGTGCTTCAAGCGCGAACCGCAATAATATTTCTGTTCATTAATAACCGACTCAATGCACAATACTTGTCAAAGATGCCACACCACCACGTGAATATCCTTTGTTTATAATATAAAGCCTCACGTGAACTTTGCCTGAGGTGAGACTATAGATAGGTTCCTAGAATTATTAGTATTTTTTATTTAAAATAAACATACTTACTACTCGAGTAATATCAATAAGGATCACAACAATGACATGATACATCAGTAAATTAATCGGTCTGAAATTGTATGGCTTTGTTTTTTCGTTCCCTTTTTTTGTATGATAATTTATTTTATGTAATATAACCTGGGACTCCGAGCTTTACAAGATAAAAACCAAATACCGCCTGTTCAATACATGCATTCTGTCAGTGCTGCTCTAAGGTTGTGAAATGTGGTACCTAACAATGGCCCAAAACAACTGTATTCTAAGCTTTGATAACAGGTGCCTGCGGTGGATTCTGGGGATACGGTGGTATGACTTACGTTCGAAATGAGAATATAAAAGAAAGGACCATGCAGTCACTTATCACTGACAAAGTGAAGCTGCGACGCTGGACCTGACTTGGCCATATATTGCAGATGCTCAAAGAGAGTCTGAGCCTGATCTGCCTACTCTTTAAGCCGACTGGTCTTCGGCGCTTCGGAGGTCTGGTAAATATTATTTACATAATGTATTCGATGGAGTTACGCAAAGCAAGTATGACCTGGGAAGACGCAAGAATACTGGCGGGTGTTAGGTTAGGTTAGGAATTCTTGGAGGCTGCACGTGATGTCCATATACTCCACTTAGCCAGCGGATATGGAAGAAGAAGAATAATATAACCCACGGGCTTCACCGCCTGCTTGCTACGTTTGCCGGCCTAGTCATCGAAGTGAGAGACAAACACGTGATTTTTATTAAAGTATATCAACATATTAATGCTATTATATGTAATTTTATTCCAAATTGCAGAATTGGTATGCAAGTATTAACTGTCAAGACGCTAAAAATACTGTCGGGTGACAGGCGGCATGGTGTGTCTATATGCTTCACTTGAAGAGCGAGGTTAGCGTGCGCTCTTTACGTGGAGGTTACGGGTTTGAATCATACGGCTGCAGGATTAAATAAAAAACAAAGATGCAAGACTGGATCTTCATTGGGTTGAACAATTAAGTGATGACAAATTGTGATGAGGTTAGCGTGCGCGTCTAGTAATCCGCGGAATGTGGGTCCGATTCCCACACTGGATGCCCATTGGGTTCAATTCTCGTGAAAAATAATCTGTCAAGACGTCTTCACATTGCGGAGATCCAATTTCAATGTGGATATCTTCTCACTGTGGATCCATACGTCTACTTTGGGAGCGGATATGGTATAAGAAGAAGAAGATAAAGAGCGTACATAAAAAAGACACAGATTTGTAAATTGAATCCCCAATCGCCGACGCCGAAGCGCACACGTTAACCTTTAGGCTACTAGTGAGACAGAGCTTTTTGTGCAGATTTTATTTACGCTTAATTTAAGGTGTATTTATGTTGACTGTCCTGAAAGACCGAGGCACTCAGAAGAATTGAACGATGCCGGTATGACCTGCAAGGAAGCGACTGGCAAATAACAGAATCCTGGAGACGCCACGTAGTAGCCATATGCTCCGTATAGAAAGGGGATACAGCAAAAAGACTGTGTTCCAAAATAGTTTTGTAAATCTGGAAACGATTTATTTTATTACGATGTTTGTTGTATCGAATTTTTTATTATAATTTCTATATAATAATAATTCTACAATCAATCATTATACGTACTGCATTGAATGGGCACTATATTTACAGTTCGCTAGATAAAAATAATCGAAATTTCCTTTCAACTGATTGTTTCTTTGGTTTCCGTAGCAATGTACGCGAGTGGCTAGAAACGGGTATAATATGAGGGGGCTAGAAGCAAACCTGCCATATTCCATTTTAGAATTATTACAGCGAATTGCTCATATCGTATTAATCTTAAACATTTTACCGTCCGAATCATCTTGTATGAGGCGGATATTTCCAATTTATTCTACTATGCCAAAGTTTAAAGAAAATTATATCGAACAAGTATTTTTTGTATAAAATAACCATACAGCATAGTTTTCAGTGGTCATTTATGTTTTCAATATTTTTATACCGGTTTATATGCTATATGGTTCTTCTGCACAAACAATACTTTTTCAAAATTTCCTCTTTCATTTCTTTTTTTTTATTATTATAGTAATTCGGCATTTGCAGCTTACACACTTTTTATTTATTTATTTTATACATGTTGCAACATTACAAATTATAAGTTTAATACATTAACAACACGATATACATATGGTTACAACGAAAATATTAAAAACACATTGATATATAAAAAAAGAATTAATGTATATATATATATATATTACGCATGCTTTAGCATAGTGGAAGAAGTTCACTTTGGAAATAAACTCCTCGTATTATATCCATAAAGTTTTTTTTATATGCTATGTTCGCTCCTTAAGTGGAGCATATGGATCCACACACTTTGAAGAAATCCACTCCGAAAGTGTAGTATATGGATCTTCGCAATGTAAAGATGTCTTGATTAGTTTTCACGAGAATCGTTTGTCAGACAATTACTCAACCCAATGGGCATCCAGTCCTGTATTTTCAGATTTTAAAAAATTAGACCAGATGGGGAATCAAACCCGCACTCCCCGGATTGCTAGGCGGGCACGCTACCAACTACGCTGACCGGGGAGACAACAATTTTATTTAAACTCACATATTCATAAAAAAGAAATTATAATTAGAATGGCGTCATCGAATTATTTGATTTTTCGTGACATTTCGTTGGTGGACAGTGGCGGTTTTGCTTTTAACCCGCTTATTTAATGGCAATGTTAATATTATAGTTATAGGTAAGCTTATATATTCGCCTTTTTACGCATTGCGCAAACTTTGGCAGACGGGCGGGTCGGGGCCTCTTTGAACTGTCTGTGTAATCCTCATTTGAATAACTTCCGCGTTACGATTTTTCTACTGCATAACCTAGAAATACTTGTATAGTACTGTCATGTAACAGTCACATTGTCGATATATCATATCGAACGTAAAAAGGAAAAAGGACGTTACCCTCGGTTTTTTCAAAGCAGCATTTTTCAATAACAATATATACCTTAACCAAGTTATATAAAAAAGATGTCTAAAGATGATTACGTATTCTTTTCTCACGGTTGCGTATTTTTTTTTTAATTATTCAATTAAGATACAGAAATGAATTTGCAATTGGCTGGGTGATTGGTCGATAATCAATTATCATAACAATATTATTAAGAAGATTGTTGTGAAGATCTGCATGATCCATTTGTGGAGCGGACATGCTTCAACTGTCGTTCAATAATAGTCTCACAAATTACAATGCGATTATTGTGATATACTATACAATAACTTACAATTTGGTATTGCAAGTTGGTATATGAGAATAGGTCTAAGTTCTATTCTTCTTCTAACATATTCTGATTTTTCAATGGTATTCCTACGAAGTAACTCTACCAAGAAAGAAAGAAAAAAACTGATTGACTTCTTCTTTTGCCATATCCGTTCCCTTTGTGAAGCATATAGCCTTCGAGTTTCCCTGTCAACCAAACTTTGCGTCTTTCCAGATTATTCCAGCATCATTTCATTACGTAGCGCCATTCCTGTGACTAATTCCTGACAGTCTTCCAGGACGCCGGAACCCTACTAGTTAGAAGATAAGACAACCCGGATTCAGGCTCTCCGCAGGCATCCACAGGACATGATTGTGTCTCATTCATGTACAGCGTCGTTGCATAACTTTTAGCAAGGCGTCGAATTTGATTATTTTTTTTCTGACAGTAGAGACTCTACTATGAACTTGTCTTGATTGATTATATTTTACGAGAATTGGTTATCAGACAATTGCTTGATTCAATTTGCATACAGTCCTACATTTTCGGACCTTGTGAAAATCCAGCAGATGTGGAAATCGAACCCGCATTCCCTGTATGCTACGTGCGCACGATAACCTCTAAACTGCCGGTGAGATTATCTAAATTACTGCACATGTTTCCGCCCTTCGATCTAAGTTACCTGTTTCCTATATCTGACGAGAATTACTTTTAAACCCGTTTTTAATATAACCTGATTCTATGGGTATTCTAATATTCTTTAGTTCACTTTAGATACTCAGTATAGTAAATAAAATACCGCTTGCGTCAGTCATTTAACTTTTGTGTCCCCCTGTATTGTGTCGTTGGAGTCGGCGAATTATTTTCACGGTAGAGAGAACTTCTCTGCCGTGCTGTATCGCAGAGATGGCACGGGCATTACAACTGAATCGAGTATGGCTGCATAAAATAATATTTTCCCTTGTTTCTCTCAGGCCATTGTTATGGCCATTTTCATTTCGCTTAAGCCTCTCAGAATTAAAATCTCAATTTCGTCCCCATTCTCTCTGTTTCTGTCGCACTTTTATTTTCATTTCGCAACAGTAGCGGCTGTGGAAACTATTACGGAGGGCATAATGAATTTATCGTTTTATATTATCCAATCAAAACATTATTTTCACGAAACACCATATTTAACAACGCTTATGAATTATCCTGAACTTGGGTTCGCCAGCTTGAATTCCTAGTAATAAGATCTAAATAATAACAATACTGGTGAGCGACAGGGATTCTCGGAAGCGACACGTGGTGTCCATATGCTCCACTTAGGGAGTGGATATGAAAGAAGAATAATAAATAATGACATATAGAAATCACCATGATCTTAACCCTTTGAGGAGTATGGGCGTACATGCACATCCATGCGCCTTGTCGCCTTATTTTCAAAGTCAATATTTTATTTTATAATAACGTGGTATTATTTCTTTTAATATGATTACTAGATAGATCTGTCAATGATATGTGGAAGTCATTACATTTATATCACATATTTTTAGGCTAAAAAAAGTTTCAAAAAAGGATTATTGGAGATAACATGTGGATTCTATAAGCTCTACTTTGGGGACGTAAATCGAAGAAAATGTCTTGTCTGTCACCTACCCTCAGCGGGTGTATTAATAAAAGCCACCCACGTGTGCCTTCTGATCTCCAAGAGTCTTCAAGAATCCATCTTCAATCTCCAAAAGTCTCAAGAATCTTCTCATTTCGTACGAAGTCATATATATATATATATATATAGATGGGTAAACGAATTAATATTGATTGATTGTTAGAAAATAAAAATCAATGCCTCCCATGGTATTATTGAATACGCCCTTGGAACATTTCTTCTTGAATATTCTATCGTTGAGTTTTCCATCTGATTGCCAATTAGGCTTTTAAATGTAAAGGAAAAGGATTGCGGAAGGAACCAATAAACGCGAATAATTTAACATTACCCTGTATTCAAATTCAACAGTGCCTAGCTTTACATGCAAGTACTAAAGACGTTATATAATATAATATAACAAGATGAAGTACACTGTAGTGAGAGGATTTTTTTTAGAGAAATATCGACCGTGGAAAGAAAAAGACATAAGAAAATTTTTACAGGAGACCTAAGAAACGTTTTTTTGATGATTTTGGACCAAAGTTAAAACATTACATATACAGAACCTTGAAGTGCAGGAAGATTAAAACCGATGTTTTATTTACTCAGTATGATATTAATTTAATAAGTTATTTAAGAAAAACTAGGAAAATTGATTAGGCGAAAGCCTATTTTCTAGTCGCAAGCCTGATCTTTTTTTTCAAAGTTAAATGCTAAATTTATACATTTATTCGCCATTATTAGCTTACGTCCGTGTAATAGAACGTGTATTAAGTTGAATACTTTGTGGTTATCGAATAAAAGCTATTTTGAAAAATTGAGGGTTACGTCATTTTTCCTTTCCACGGTCGATATGTATTTGGCGATGTTTTTTTCTCGCCTCATATTGATCTATCCGTCCCGGGTAACCATCTGAGGAATCAAGAACATCTGCTGTTTTTATTTTTTAATGTAATCTACATATACCACCATCCTGCCAGTAGTACTGAAAATATATAAAAATATGTGGTTAATGAAATCATCTAAGTTATTAATATCTCCCCGGTTAGCCGTTGTTGGATTAAAAAATAAATAAATGCAGGACTGGATGCCCATCGGTCGAACAATAAATTGTCTGACAAAACAATTCTCGTGAAAAATCATCTGTCAACACGCCTTCACATTGCGGAGATCCATATGCTCCACATTCCGAGTGGATATCTTCACACTGTGTACATCCGTGTGCTTCACATTGGGAGCGAACATGGTACAAAAATTGATATCTTCCACCTAAGTGTGAGTCAGTATTGTATTTATAATATTCTAGAATAGAATCTGTCTGATTCTCTCGGCATAAATCTCACATATTAAAGTCTCTCAAAGAGTTTTTAAAAGCAGTCGATAGTACATTAAATTCAGTATTCTGTAAGCACAATTTATAATTAACCCTTTCGGTCTCGATAAATTTATGAAATATCTGTCACTACCGCAGTATATCCATATGAATTACATAATTAAATGAATGTTTTCATGATATAAATACTAAGCCCTTATTCTTGAGTGCGTATCACCTTATTTTGTTATACGCTATCATAGATACGTTTTACATAATTATATATCGTATCTGATATTTCAGTAGTCTTCCGTTTCCTATGTGAAAGTCAGTGGTAGTAAACGATTTATATTTTATCTTTTATTTCACATTGTAAAGAACATTAAGAATAATAAGTTTAATGCATTCATAAGATGACATACAAAAATAAGAAAGGATAGAAATGATAGTTGTGTCAAGTAAATTGTTAATTCAGTGAAGTAGTATTCTTCCATATTCGCTCCCTTAGTGAAACATACACCATAGGACGCCTCCAAGAATCTCTTTTGCCCAACGTACTATTGGGTCCTCCCAGGTCACTCTGAGTACATTCTGTAGATAGTGTTTAGCGGCCACCCAGGAAGCCAAAATTCTACAAGCTTGAAGCAAGTCAAGTAAAATCTTTCTTAAGGCACGCGTAACATATGACCGAGTCAGGTCCAGCGTTACCGGGACATTCCCGTCAAATAAAGATCACTTCTCGATATCGGAGCTCTAGAATACGCCTGATTAAGACCAGGTGTAAGGACGGGGCTGATAAATGATGTGCACAATAGGTAGGTATAGCGTTACGACTTCACTTTTTTAGTAGTGAGTGACTGCATAGTCTATTATCTTATCTCGTCGTTGCGAAGGAAGTCTTACGCCATTGTGTCGTCTAAATTCTCTTTTATTAAAGCTTGAAGCTTTGGGCCCTAGTTGTATGACATGATTTGCAATCGCAGAGCACAAACAGAATATGAATCGAACAGGTCACATTTGTTTTTTTTACTTTGAGTCCCAAACATTTCGCATGGAATTGAAGGTTGCTCCTGATATTCCTAATCGAATAGTGCTATTTAATTAATATTTTTGACTGATGGTGCTTTATAGGAATTGATTTTAAATTCTAAGTTATTTAAAACTGGTAAACTTCCATATGTGAGATCACTGTTAGCGACCCGGGTTTCGCATTTCGGCATCTTCGGGCTATATTATATGTGAGCAGTGAGCAAACATATAACATTCTAACAATAAATCATAAATAAAAGTTTTAAATAATTTGGAGTTGAGTGCTATTTTCGTAATATGTACTACTACTACTATGTAATACCACTGTGTATCTAAAATTTTCGATACCTTTTGGATTGTTTTATTCTTTAATTGGCATTCGTGATGTATATGATCTTGCCCATTTTCAAAATGTTAAAAAATGCAAGAAAAATAATTTGACTTATAAAATTTGAGACTCACAGATGTTTGTTGTGACCTCGCATCATTTTCGCCGTGCGTATGCATTAATGAGTTTATGTCGAAACCATTTTTCAGACCTAGAATATTGCACGCTTAGTAAGAGAAATCGTCTCGACTCACTGGTGAGTCGTTGGCGCACAGGGCACGTCATCGCCCGACTCACCGGTAAGTCGTTGGCGTGCAATACGGCTTAGAATCAATGCAGAAAAGACGACGATTCCTGCCCGGATATTGATTATCTTCTGGCCAACTATGGAATGAAGTGTTTGCCTGTGTAAATTTTAAAAGCCGTATCGCATCAAATAATTCTGATTCGTGATTCACTGATTGTGACCCTCTGAAATGAGCTTATATCCGATGGCGAAGGTGAACCACACGCAAATGCGCCGTTTATCTTGTTGCGCTCCAATAAATTAGTACCCCCCATTCTCGCTACACCCTATCCCCTCTCTTTTCTAATGCAGTCACGAGGAAAATATTGTATTATCCTTTCAATAGAAAACCACTTTTCAGATTTTCAAACTTTGAGAAATTTTAATTAATTGAGAACTGCATACACTTGTACGGTATTGTTTCCTCGCAATAAACATAAATACCTACATTTTTTCTTCTTCCTTTTTCATATCCGCTCTCTAAGTGGAGTATATGGAAACCACTTGCCGCCTCCAGAAATCCCTGTCACCGGCCAGTATTCTTACGTCTTCCGAGTTAATACCTGCATCCCAATTCTGCAATTTGGGATAAAATTATATACAATAGAAATGATATGGTGATATACTTTAATAAAAATCACGTGTTTGTCTCCCACTTCGATTACGGAGCCGGCAAACGTATCAAGCAGGAGTAAAGCCGCTAGTTTATAATATTCTTCTTCTTCCATATCCGCTCCCTGAGTGGAGCATGTGGACACCACTTGCCGCCGCCAAGAATCCCTGTCGTCCGCCAGCATTTTTGCATCCCGTAACTCCGCCGAATACATTCTATAAATAGTATTTAGCAGCCTTCCCGGACGCTAACGACTGATCGGTTTAAAAAATGGGCAGATCAGGTTCAGACTCTCTTGAGGCATCCGCGATGTGTGACCGAGACAGGTCCAGCGTCGCAGCTTCACTTTGTCAGTGATAAGTGGCTGCACGATCCGAACGCTTATCTTCTCATTTCGAACGAATATGCCCAAAATCTGCCGCAGGCACCTGTTTTCAAAGCTTAGAATACGGTTATTTGGGCTTTTGTTGGATGCCGCGTTTCACAACCTTAGAGCAGCACTGACAGAATGCATGCATTGAACAGGTACTTGTACAGCTTGGAATCCCAGACATTTCGCATAGATTGAAGCTTGTTGCTTCATCAATCCCTTTTTGAATAGCGAGCTCATTTTGCGAAGTGCCATCTCCCGTAATGTGTACTCCTATCTGATATTGTCGACATTCTCGATGCTGTCCATCGATAGTCAGAGAATAATCAGGATCCGGATATACACCCGCTATTCATCAGGCGTATTCCGGAACATTGATATCGAGAAATAATTTACTTCATCCGTCTTATCATGAGCTTATTATGGTCGTACAATACAATGTGTTTTTTCATAATTAATCAACATATAATCAATTCTTATTAATAAACCATACCATCCACCCATCCCGCCTTGACGTCCGATCTTAATCAGTCGTATTCCAAAACCGAGTGGACATCTTCACACTGTTCCACAAAATATTCTTGTTCATATTTATCGCATAAATTATATTTTTTTCGAATGCGTCAAAAGCTTTTAAATTTCTTTAAATAAATCTCATTTTATTTACTTTGTTTTAAATTATATTTAGACATTTTTATTCATATTTACGAAACGTTAACAAATAAAATTTCAGTTGCTACAAATTGTATTTTAATATTAAACAAAGGCTTTATATATTTCGAAGAAATGTCCTTTTTGGTTAACATCCCATTGAAAATGTATATAAGTAAATTTTCCCTTTCGTTTTCCGTCAATGTCGAATCCAATTTTCATACGAAATGCGATTTGAGAGCAATCAAATTCTTCTATCTTTCGGTTTAATATGCCAACAATTTTTGTAGAGTTTATAAAAATATTTATAAAACGTAAGTCTTCTGGTTATATTCCTAAGCCGTCAACTTTAGGAGGCCATAGATTCAAATCCAGCAACTGCATTTGGAATTTTAAAAATAAAAAATACAGTACAATTACTAATAATTTGTAATTTAAAATTGATCGCAATTTTGATAAATCTTTTTACTTTAAATAAACATTGCTTTTTAGCTCTCGCCATACTCAACGAAAAGCTACGGCTGCTGAACGCTATGCTTTCAGTTGAAATTGTATATTTTAACAGTTGAACGGCCGCGGTTTTTAACTTTATTTCGCATAGTGCAATGAATAAATAAATGTGCAAATAATTAAAATAACAGTATATTATCATCTTTCATTAACATTCACCACTCAATAAAATCGTAACCCAGTTATTTTTTTTATATTTTTTTTTTATTTATCATAGAAAATCAACGTATGACGTAGGACTCACATATAAGTCCACAGCTACAAACCAATGTACAACAAGACTCATATATGAGTCCACGACTATTAAGCTGCTAAATACAAATTATACAAAATCTTCTAGGTAACTTCACTTTAAATGAAACCTATATATTATTACTTTGTATTGCAGTATTCTTTTTTATACGGTACTGTGTCTCCCCGGCTAGTGTCTATCGGATTTTAATAATCTAATAATGCTGGACTGGATGCCCATTTAGTTGCGCAATCATCTGTAAAAAATAATCTGTGAAGACGTCTTCACATTGCGGAGAACCATATACTTCACTTTCAGAGTGGATATTTTCACAGTGTGTTGATCCATATGCTTCCCTTGGGAGCGAACATGGTATAAAAAAGACGTAGAACGTATACACCGTGCAAAAGAAGAGTTTGGTGTACAGTGTCAATAGATATAATCTCATATAAATTCCGTTTGGCTATACTGTAAATTTCATGTGCTTTTAAATTCTAAAAAATACTTAACATACGTATATTTGAAGAAGAAGAAATGAAAAACCCACTTTCAGTAAGGCCAACTTTATAAGTGGGCTACAAATATATCACAGTTTGCTAAATATCACTTTGAAATAAAACCTATTCCTCGTCCTATTGTTCAACCAAACTTCTCTTATGTATATATCTCATGCTAGACACTTTATCCAGGCCGGCGGCAGTTTTGCGAACTGAAAAAACCATCATTTTATCAATGAAGATGTCTGTGTTTATTTCCGTGACTCCAGCGCCTTCAAGTGACTTGTTACAGTTGCCAGGCTTTAACAATAATTTATGCCAGTTTATTTTTTCCGCTGCGTAAAAGTTTTTCCGCATTTTCGTTTATCTGGCAACCCATTTCATATATCTTCCGAAAGTTATTCGCGTACTTCTGATCTCGGTCAATGATATATTGATATTGTATTTCATACGCGTTCTATGTTCGGATTTAAAGAAATATATATTCTTGATTTTTTCTTCATTTCCTGTGTACCATATCGACTGCAGAAAGAAAAAATGACGCAACCCTCAATTTTTTCAAAATAGCCTTTTTCGATAGTCACAACTTAATACACGCTCTCGCTCATATTGGTCTGTATGTCCCTGATAACTGCCTAAGAAATCGGGCACATCAGCTGTTTTTCATTCCTAAATACAGGACTATCCTGCCAGTAGTCATGCCA
>JAGVSQ010003812.1:0-20687 GCA_022683975.1 Rhyacophila evoluta
TTTTTTAAAAAATTTTCATTAAATATTTATTTTTATTTAGTCAGCCTCAGCGTCTTCAAAATTTACTCTAGTACTAACATACTGGGTGCGTCTTATAATGCATGATATTCGGCTGACATTCAAAGATAACAATACATTGCCATGTTCAAATAATGACATCCTTAATCCAGCCAGATCAACATGGCTTAAAAGTAAACTTGAGGGTGTATTCACGTAAGTATGTACCAAATACTCTAAGGTAGGATATAGAGTCAAGTCATTGGGGGAATATAATATATTTACTCATACAGTAACAGCATGTAGCCCTCAGTCGGCTTTAAAAAGTAAAATAAGCACTGTGAAAAACCACAAAAAATAGATTACATAGATTATTCATTAAATAATATACAATTTCTCTTGAGTCAAATAAATTCATAATTTTATAAATTATTTACTAGCCATTTGCATAATAAAAGGTTAATTGACGAATAATGATCAATGAAAATATTTTAAAATCCATTATATAATAGGAGAAATTTTAGCATTGTCCAATAAATTTAATATTATGTTTCTTCGATTAATTTTGATGGGTTTATTGTTAAGGAGTACAAAATCCATTATTTTCACGAAGTAAACAAACCTCTTAACAAATTACGGAGAAAATGTTAGTTTAACGAGTGATTGTGAGAGCTTTTACATAAAAGAAATTTGATAACCTAGTTACGTTTTCTAAATTCGTTCGCAGAATTGTGTTTTCGTTCAAAGTGTTAAGTTTTCACGTTACACAAGCAAGCTGTTGATATTTTACGTTAAGAAATGTCACGCCGAGAAATATGACGATGAAAGTGGAAGCTTTGATTTAATAAGAGCACTGTAGGTTTAAACATGAAACAACTGTTCAGAACATTATTTCTCCAACTCTGAAGCTCGTTACTATATAAGCAAGATACACATTTTAAGAAAGAATTTTTACACTGAAGTCAACAAGTAAATTTTAGGTCTTAAATAGGTCATAAGAAATACCTTTTATGAGCTTTGTTTCAGATTTTTAAGTACTCATCTAGTATTTATTATCTAAACGGAAGAAATCATTTTATAACAATAGAGTGATAAAATATTACATTAAACTAAACTTTATTTAAAAGTGGTATGTTATTTTATACGATATCCATTCATAATAATTATTTCTATGCTTTATTGAGTATCCAATCAACATATCAATTCATCCTTTACTATATTCAATAATTGAAAAAAGCATACGGATTCAAAGAATTCAAAACAAAATCTATCTAAATTTTACTCACCCAGTCAATACAATTCACAATAATTTCACTGACTTATGTTTGATATTCTTTAAATGATGCAAATTATCAAAAGAATTTCTATGGTTATATAGCAATTTTATCTAAAAAATTAGTAACAAACAAAATTATATGTGGATATTTATTATTATTATTATTAACAGTTGAGTTAATTAATAGTTACTATGTCCGCTTCAAACGTAGATAATATGAATCTCTAAAAATGTTAAGACTTATATTACCGGTTGCTTTTCATCAAAAGATTGTCGTGTTATATTTTTTAAATCAAGTTTGCTTCCAACGTGGAGCATATGGATCTACGCAGTGTGAAAATATCCACCCCGAAAGAGGAGTATATGGATCTTCGCAATGTGAAGACGTCTTGACAGATTATTTTTCACGAGAATTGTTTGTCAGACAAATACTCAACCCAATGGGCAAATAATGACCTAGCCAAGTATTCATGCAATTTTGTATATTTTTTAATTTTTTTTTTTAAATGTACGGCTTCAGCATTTGAACTTGTATCGTCCATTTCCGACGCGTGCTTACTAAGATGAATTAAGCGGTAGCTGTGCTGTAAATCCCACACCTGAATCAGGATTTAAATATATATATAAGCAGAAAGGGATGCCCAATAGATAAAGTGATGTTTGATAACTAATCTTATATGAGTCCTAATATTATAGATACCCATATATATATAATACCCACGTGGGATATACTCGTATATCTTCCCATATGGGGTAGTTTTCTAATAATACAGAATGACAATATTTATTGGAAAATATAACATTGTGTTTATTTTGCGCGTAGGTATGTAGAAAAATGTGTTCCGCTATTTGCGTTAGACATTGACTTTTTCAATTTTTGTCTCAGCATTTCGTCTGTTTCTGAATGACATGAAAAAATACACGAAAACTGACGTCACGTGAAAAGTTAAGATATCAACAAGGCTCGATAGATATAAGATTGTTATCTCATGAAAGTTTATGACAGAGATAAAATTAAGTTTTCACCCTCTTTACATTATATGTCCCGGAACACAATGACATAAAAAAAAAACTTTGACAACGAATCAACGAAATACGCACGTATTACGTACGTACATCACATAGAAATTCGTGGATTTTATGTTCGTAAAGGTGTGCGTGACCGATAATATATTTTTATTTTATTTATATTATTATAGCTCGTATGTTTGTACTAAATCAGCTTTAACGAAGTTAATGTTGACCTAAATGCATTTTATTTCAGCTATTTAATAAATATTTATATTATTTATCAGGTAATATATTAAATTTTATTTGCTGTGATTAAATAAAGTGACATTCAAATAATTGTTGGTTTTATTCGTTTATTCACTATTTTTTTTTATAATAATATAAAAATATATTACAATAATACTGAATCAAATTACTTTTTTCGCATTGTTAATAAAATATTCTTTAAATTCCTTTTTACTTCCTTATAATAAAATATCAATATTATCTAAATATACTAAGATTCGTCATCATACAATTGACTTTCTGATTGGATTCAATTGTAAAACTGGTTTGTTTCAAAGGAGAGATTAGGTGTGAATATTAAAAGAGAGTTTAAAAACTAATCAACATAAAATTTGACCTCTTGTTATCCAACTAGATGAAAAATATTATTTAATTATGTTTGCAGTATATAAATAGATGATAGTTTATTTGAGCCTATAAAAACATGTATTGTTATCTAAGATTATCTATTCACAATCTTTATAATTATGGACATTTATTATTTTCCTGATACCAGAAATAAATCTTGACATTTTTTGTTATGTTTTGTAATCGGTTCAAATAAAATAGAATTCACCATGTACCTTGGGTGTAATCCTTTACTACGAGCTATGCAATATGCAGCAGTATGTTTTACTATTATAATATTCTTATAATGGCTAAATAATATCAACATTGAAGTGGCATTCTTTTTATTTTGCAGATTTCCCTATTTCATCCAACAAAACGCATAGTGTAACAAACAGCTAAGGATTTTAATCTTGCCGGTCACTTCACGGTTCCATCGTTGACATTCATTTTTTTTACACCATGTTCGCTTCCAATGTGGAGTATATGAATCTTTGCAATGTGAAGACGTATTGACAGATTATTTTTCTCACAAGAATCATTTGTCAGACAATTACACAACCCAATCGTGATCCAGTTTTGCATTTTCAGATTTTTTAAAAATGTAACAGATGGTAAATCGATCCCGCATTCCAAAAAGTGCTAGGCGCGCACGCTATCAACTGCGTTAACCTGGGATTATATTTGTGAATTGATCAATTAAATAAATTTATACGACAAATAGAAACTGCTGACAATTTCGTTACTGAGAAAAAAAACTTTCTTTTATCATAAATCATCGTTTTTTCGATACTTCTTGTTCGTAAAATAAAACATATTATCATTTAGAAAAAGTCATATGGAGGAAATGAGAATCATCTTACGGAAAATTATTATTTCTTTGTGGGTTTTTATATGATTTGGCAATGGTACACTTTGTTTTTATATCAATAATACATTTCCGGCGATTTTAGATACTGCACAATAATGAAGCGGAAGAGGTCGTTCTCAGCGGATGCTATTTTTTATAAGCTTTTTTACATGTCCAAGGAGGGTATAACTTATACGTTCGTGGGTACAACAAGCGAAACCGAGCGTATCTCGCATCGCTATGTGAACAACGAGGAATCCATTTTGATTTGTTTTTTGTTATTTTTTTTCATTGCGCACAGGCCGGAGACGAAATATTTTTTATTGGGAAGAGATTTCTTAAATTCTTGGTGGCATTTTGGTCTCTTGTGTATCAACATCCGGATCAAATGAACATAACAACGAGGTAGAGTCGTGCTTTGAATCATCACACAAATTTTATTTATATCTATTTCTAAGATTTTTCTTTACTATAGCCGAGAGGTTAGTGTGCCCGCTTCGGAGCTGGAGATTGCATATTCGATTTCCACAGCTGTTGGATTTTTGAATAATTTAAAAATACAAGACGGGATATCTTTTGTCTTGAACAATTAGCTGACAGCAAATATCCGTGATAAAGTATGTCAAAATATGAAGCGGAGATCCATTTAATTTATTTGGTCGTCTTCACACTGTTGGAAGCTGTATGCTCCACATTCGAGGCGCTGTAGAAAGTAAGTAAAATATCTACTAAAACAGATTTATTTAGTAGTTTCTATCTTACGGCGAACGAAAAGGTCTCTTCTTGACAAGGCTAGATATTAACAGATATATATGATTTGAATATATTATTCTATAATTGGATGAAACAGTATTATAAAGTTGAGTACAATGTCAATGAATTATTTTTATAATAATTAATTAATCTGACATATTTAAACCCAAGTAATGTGAATTTATATTGACGGCGTAATGAACTAAATGCGGTTTTTAAATTGATCTAGGAGCAACGCAAACGTAATCGTGTAATATGTTTGCGTGAATTCTTTTAAACCTTCATCTGTTCAAATTTCATTCAAATGATGAACAAAAAAATATTATTTACAATAAGACAATATGAACTTGTTTAAAGGAAGTATAATTGTTCTAACAATACACACTATAATTAAAAAATCTATTGTGTTTTAGTCTCCGTAAGATTTAAAAAGATAAATTAGGTGTATGTTAATTTAAACAAGTAAAAAAATATTTGGAAGACTAAAAACAGGCCCATAATATTCAAACAGTTACGATGACTTTCATAAAATAACAACTCAATAATCCAGTGTCTTAGGCGAGGATCTATTTTAACACAAAGGCGTAGGAGCTTTCCTTGAATTACGTTCGCCTCATATAGTGTGTCGTCTTGCAATGGATGGAATTAAAAATTCAAACGTTGTCAGGTGATGAGGCATTGTGATTGAAGCGTCAGGCGCGTTAATGAGCCGCGGGATGAGCTCCCACACGCCGCCCCTGGGGCACAATAGAATACGGTTTAGTTATAATATATAAATGTATATACACCCAACTGAAACAAAAGTCTTGTTTTATAACAATGTGCCTTCGTCATTGTGAAACTCTGTCACGGTTACTTGGTACGATTATATACGGGTTTTATTGTGTTAGTAGTTTTTAATCTGAATTTATTCTGAACTTTCATACACCATATGAAATGTGTCAAGGCTTACTTGCATTTGAAAAGTTGTAATATAATAAAGTTTGCAATTCTAAGAGTATTTAAATTCACATTAAATACCCATTCGACATTCACGTTTTTGACTTAATTTAAAGTTTCAATTTATAAAAATTTGTCACCTCACATCGTGCCAAAATATCTTACTTTATCATCGCTTTTACATATTATTAATCAATAAGAAGCAAACCGAGAACTATAAAAATAATATTCTTATATCTTTGTTGCTATGATGCGTACATTTTTATTAAAAACTAGCTGGATATAAAGTAGTCAATCGAGAAAAAGCTGCTTTTAAATCATATGTAGAAACTAAAAATGAATGTATTGTTGAAAAAGAGGAGTGAAATAACGAATTTCAAAATACGTAGTAATTTAGGCATAAAACTCGACCGAGCAAGACTCGCTGAACTTTACTCATCGTAGCAACGAGCTTACAATCAACACTTGCATGAATAACTAAAATTGATTATCAAAAGCTCGCACGAAAGTGTAAAAGTTAAACAAGATAAAAGCTTCCCGCGTGTGGTTTCAGTTTGCAGCTTACGTAAATGCATCTAGTAGACACTTCCGCCTGAAGTCGTCAGAAATGAGCACGGAAACTAATCTTGACAAAATGTATATTTATATTACCATTGCGTTCATAAAATATTTTAATTAGAGAAATCGACTATTCTGTAAACGATACAATACTTTAAGTATGATAATTAATAACTTTGATTTGATATTAAAATTATGTTTTTGAATTAAGAATAATAGTTATTCTTCAGTAACTAGAAAACCTCTTTCAATTTATTTGCAATATAGTACACTAAAAACATTGCCTGTATTATATCTATCCATACTAATCTACTGTATTTACCCAAACAGTAAGACCCATTGTTTGGCACTGTTTGCATTAAGAGATTTTTACTGAATGGTTTGAATCTCTGGAAAGGAATAAAAACTTTTAGTTATCTTCATAATAAATAATCCACTACATAAACTGTTTGTTTAAATATATGTTTTGGAATATATTTTCCAGAGTTGTGCGTCTCTCCAGTAACCAGCTCGAAGACAATAGCTGTTGCAATTTTTTTTTTAATCCAAAAATTGACTGGGTGCCTAATAAAATGAAGCTTCATGAAAAAGTTAAAACTGTCAAAATAAGTCCTTACAAAGCGGAGATTAGTTTATTCCATTAAGGAAATACTTATTTTCGTGCTAATAAGATTGATGTGTTTTTTATTGGAACGAAAGTGATAAAAAAACATATATTGAATACAATAATAGTATACAATTATCACAAAACATTTGAAAGAACAACACGATGAGCTTTTAAAAATTCTTACACGAGTCTGATTTTAGTAATTCCGTATATTCAAATTTAACTGCGTTTGCCTCCTTAACTTTTTTGATTCACTTTTGATGTATACATATTGTAATATATAAAAGCGTATTGCAGAATGAATGAAAAATAAAAAGCTTAGGACTTTGAATGTGTGTCAGTGGGTACAGGAAACGTGAAAAGTGTATTTTTCATAATAACTTTACATATTAACAAATGGAAATCTTGCAATTGCATTCCGCTAGCATTATTTGCATGACGTCATATTTTCCTTCGTCGGAAAAAATTACAAAAACATTACAGAGACCTTTTTCCCGCGGGTAATTACGAAAAAGAATGAACCTCTCTCTTTTCCCAGCGGCGTGGACATAAAAGTAACATTTTGTTCTTTGAAATTGCATTTTTAAATGCACAATACCATGTTACTGCATGCACAGCGGAGGATTCGGCCATGTTTCTCAATCTGTTATTCCCGAAAAAATGTATAAAAATTAAAGTTAGTCTACCAGGATGTACCTACATTATCATATTATACTTAAAAATATATAAGTAGTTCATATTGACAATGAAATTTCATTACAGATTAAAACTTCAGTATTTTTAGTTATACATGCAATGTAACTTTATCAAGTGTTCTCCGGACTTGAAGCATACGGATTTTCATAGCGTAAAGATTATCGTGAGACATGTTTTTATGAGAATCAGTTGCTAAACAGTTACTTCAATTAGTTGAAACACTTTTAGTACATCAGAAATTTGAGTCACTAAATGTTTACATATCGTAATAGTTTCAAGTTATAATCCATTTGTTTCGATATAAGGTAATTTATGGATGAAAAGGAAATTTTCCGTTGGCAAATTACCGTTTTAAATCTACTTATTCTAATACGTTTATTTATTTAAAGTTCGACGTTGCTAACATAAAGTTTTTATTGTATGAATGGTCTTTTGTCTCCATCACATGGCTGGGATAGCTTTTTTATTTATAAAGTTTAAAATAATAAAAAAACCTGACAATTAATATTTGAATCGTACTTTACTGTAGAAAAGTTTGATGTTTGCTTCATCAGGGGACCATAAAGAAAATGGTGCATTATTTAATTTAATCAAACCAACGTAAGTTTTATCCGAATTGCCAGAGTGGGTCGTAAGAGTCGGTAAATGTATACTAATTGAAATACTTAATAGTCACTAAGTTACAGTTGATTATTTTGAATGAAAATTTTCTATAATTTTATAAACCTACATAACTATTATTTTTTAATCAAAAGGTTTAAATCTCAAACAGCAACTATGGACAGTATTATAAGAAATCTAAGTGATAATATCATATTATGTATATTTCATGTACCTTTATCATATTAAATTGGACTGATTTTTCTCTAGTCTTTGCGATGAGAAGATCTATACATACGTACTACATTTCTGCACTAGTCGCCTTCAGGATGTTGAGATCCACATGATCCATTTTTAATACAGGCATAGTTAAAAACAGCATAAACTTATTTTAAACATGTATTAAAAAAAATGAAAAGCACAACGAAACCTTCATGGGCAATATCTAAAAATATGTAGATATTTTTATTCATGCATATCATGGCCAATATTGCAGAAACACGTAACTTGATTATTTAGTTTGAGTCACTTTGTAAAGTAAAGATTTATTTTTTACAATCTCTTATATCATTATTACATTTTTGTATTCACAAATGTGTTTATAAAACGTGTACAAATTATTTGTTGATATAAAAATGTGCCAACCATGTAAGAGATTGCAAAAAAAGTATTTTGACTTTATAAAGTGACTCAAACTAAATAATCAAGTTACGTGTTCCTGCAATATTGGCGATGATGTATTTTTATTTACACATATTATTATTATTAGAATATACAGTTAAAATTATTATACAGATATTATTGTAGATTGTATTCTTAAAATCTTCATTTATATGATATTTTATAAACTTAATAAGTTCAATAGCACGATATATGTTTGTAATATATTTTTTTATAAATGGAGTGTTCAAAAATACAATATTAAATGAATTTTATCTATGGTTATTTTTTGCATTTTGCATTTTTTGGACGATTGCGTTTTAATAACATATTTTTATCGGGTAAATTTTATAGTATTTTGGGATGGCATACTATCATGATAGTCTATTAATGCATTTTGATTGCACGTCTATTTTAAAATCTCAATTTAAATTTTCACTCCACCCCTTGTTCATCAGACTGTAAAAAACTAATATTAAAATAAAACGAAAACCGAAAAATATAACACGGAGCCACGTATGATGCGTAATCATACTTGCCATTATTTTTTAATATCCGATCAATTTATTATTATAACGAGGAACAATGCCTAATTTATTATGATGTTAAACGAACGATGCAGTTAAAACGTATCCAATTTAAAAACCTGCCTACCTGGCTTCCAATCATTATCGAGTTATTTATTATTGTTTTTTGTAAGCCGTGTTTGCTTTTTTAAACATCGTTTGTTTTATACACTCAATCCAGGACGGCTCAAACATATTGTTACGCAGGATCTAATGTAAAAATAATGAAATATAATGTTAATTTAACTATACAATAATGTCACACATGTATATGAACTTGGGTGAAAATCTGTCAACACAAAAAATGAATATCTAGTACAAAAATTAAAGTTCGGAGACCGTGTCCGAATGATTCATAAAGCGCGCCGTACAAGGTGGGTGCTGAATCATCGGCCAAAGATTTTGAATGATCTGTACATGTTATCGTATGCAGATATTCTTACATAAAATACACATCTAAATTCCTTAAAAAAACTACCATTAATACCATTCTTAGTAAATAAGTATATAAATAATGAAATAATTAAATGTGAAGCTAAATAAAAATTAAAATAAGAATTTTATGACGATCAATAGTTTGAATACCTTTTGCATTATCTTTTTTTTTTTTTTATACCATGTTCACTCTCAAAGTGGTGCATATAGATAGATCTACATAGTGTGACGATATCCACTCCAAAAGTGGAGTATATGGATCTCCGCAATGTGAAGACGTCTTGACAGATTATTTTTCACGAGAATCTTTTATCAGACTATTTCTCAACCCAATGGACATCCGGTCCTTCATTTTTAGATTTTTAAAATTCGACAACCCGAATCGAACCCGCATTCCCCGGATTCCTAAGCGCGCACGCCATAATAATATGGCTATTATTATTATTTGAAAAATATCATATTGATAAATAAATGAAATGTCATATAAATATTTATATCAATTGAAAAATTAATCAAAATTATCCTAACTACCGAAATCGTAACTTATATAAAATAATAAGTAGTAGGCCGATTTATGCATTATTAGTTGAATTATCGTTTATTACTAAACACGATATGCATAAAAAAAAATCTATGTTGCTTATTAAGATACGTTATTTACCAATATAAAAATACCTTAAGTGTATTTAGTATTGTGTCATTCAAATAATATTAATGTAAAGTCTTTTTTATTTGTTTTTTAAAAGAATTAAAGTAATAGTGATTTAGAGTCCGTTGGGCGTTGATGGTTATAATAATGACCACGGATCTCATAAACTAACTCCTGCAAAAGAAAACCAAACAATGAATGCGTCTTACCAGACACTATTTTATAGGCAGTTTGTCGAGCTGACAACTTTTAATACGTTTTTTATTAGGTTTATAGCTTTTATAATTGTCTTCAGTTACACGTATTTAAGCTGATTGTTTTTTAATTGAATCGAATGACCGCGTGATGGGCTAGTTATAAGATCATTTAAACATAACAAATGCATACCATACCAATTATTTTTTTTGAAATTCATTTAACAGTGGTATATTCTTTCAAACTCTACTCCATTTCATATTTAATTTCAATATACTTTCATAAAACTGTCATTAATTTTTTTATTATAATTTTTTAAATTTGAAAAATGAGCAGTACCTAAAAAAATTATAAAATATATTATTCAATTTTTGTTTATCATTAGAAACAAAGAAAATTTTATAATAAAAAATATATTCATATTTAATTTCGTAAATCTTATAAACCTGTGCAATAGCAAAGAGGCGAACGTACAAAGCTGAAAGTTTCGGGCTCGAATATCACAGTTGCAGGATTTTCTTAAATCCTAAGGTGCAGGATTAGACAAGCAATGAGCTGAGCAGTTTACTCAATATCCAAGAATGTGTAAGGAGTGAAAAGAGTTATTCAAGTCGGTCCAACCAGCTCTTTGACCCATGGGTCTATGAGACTTGGTTGCCACAATGGCGAATTTCATTAGTCTTAACAAATTTGCGGCGTCAGATGGCGTGATGGTCTCTTCACATTAATTGCTTGACCAAATAAGTCACTTTTTTCTTAATTCTATTTCTTTTAACTTCAGCACACTTGAGTGCGTGGCAACCTAAGTCATTTATATTTACTCCCGGGACATTCCCGTCAAATAAAGTAGATCGCTTCTCGATATCAAAGCTCCGGGATATGCCTAATTAAGACCAGGTGTAAAGACGGGGCGGGTGGATCGTGGGCACATTAGGTAGCAGCTTACTCACAATCGATAGCTTGAAAAAAAGGTCAAAATAAGTATTTACAATGTGGTGATACTGGAGACTCATATACAATATGTATTCCATTTCTGGAGAAGTCATATTCACACTGCTGATATTATATATTCCACTTTCGTAGTAGACATTTTCAAAACCAAATTAGAAAGTGAATGCAAAGTCAAATAATAATGTACATAAGTCATAAGTGTACATAATTATATAATAATATATTGTAAATACTTTCTATCTATTATGAATATTTGTCTTTATAATTTTAAATATATTTGGCTATAGTTAAATAAAATTAGAACTTTCTTAGAGTTATTCGTAAAGGGTTATTTTCTCTTGAAATTGTTTAATTTTAATAAGAAAATCAAGCGAAATAAATTTATATACTAACTACAGTGTATTTACAAAGTAACTGCGCAACTCAACACGAAGTCGTAAATTAATATAAAAGATAAACTTCAGGCTACACTTATGTCGCCTTTACTTTGATTGCAATTATTACTTCTGACGCTTTACTCTCCTGCTGGCTTTTGCACTGCCGCTCATGCCATGCATAATTTTAATGATAACAGTTGATGAATATTACAAAGTTCAACGGAACTTGAAACTGATTATTTCGTAATGTCACGAAGGACTACGTTTATTTTTATACGCACTATACATTGACTGTAATCTTTTAAAGATTGATTTCGTACATTAGCCCATTAATATTAATTTAATTATACCTAACATATTGGTTAATGATAATTAACCATTATCTTCATCTTTCCAAGAGGTAGAGACGTAAGCTTGCGTGCTTCGGGGCTGAAGATTATGTGTTTGATTCTCACAGCTACTGATTTTTTTAAATCCAAAATACAGGTCTGGATTGAATAATTGACTATAAATCAATTCTCACGAAAAAAACTGTCCAAATGAGCCTTGACAATGCTGAGATCCATACTTATATCAATGATTATTTTGTATTAGTGTATGATATAAGATATTATAATATGAAGCATTTTTATCTTAAATATTCTTTATATCTTTGGGTACTCACTGCAACGTAATTATCATAATTATTATTATAATTATAATATTATTATTGATAACACTGCCGCTTTTGCTGAGAACTACCTAAGAAATCGGGAACATCAGCTGTTTTTCATTCCTAAATGCAGGACTAGCCTGCCAGTTAGTGACTCCAATGCAGATCTTTGAGATTTATATTATATTTCTGTTTTATTATCAGCATGAATGTATTATATGATCACGGAATTAGTCAAAAATACAAGTAAAAAAATAAATGTATAAAATACACTAAAATTTTCAAGTTAAAATAATATTTTAGTAATAAATTATTTTTAATTTAATAACATTGTCAGATATTTATCATTAAAATATTCAAAGTTTATTTATTATAATTATACAAACTGTTTCATATTAAAACATATAAGTATGTAATGTATTAATTTGATTATAGCAGGCACAGTATAAAAATTTGCTCAAAATATTTCTCAGTATTTTGCTGCATAAGCCGAAATTTTTTTTAAATAGCATTCTTCATAATAATTACTTATGCAAATTTTTCTTTACTTAATAAATATTAACACCCTTCAACTAAATCACAAATACGTCATAATGTCAAAATTTAAATACAAAGTGGAAGTGAAATGTTTCAGAATAACTACAGTCGCAACTCGCATTACTTTAGGTGTAAAAAGGCTTAAAAAACCGGGTCAATGATAAAATATATACATTATAAATGTGATAATTTATATTCAGCCGAAATAAATCGTTGAGTATTCATTTATTAAATTCGTCAGATTTTAATTATTTCGGAATATTTTACAGAAAATTAAAGAAAGTATTTTATAAAAAAAAAGAAATAGATTTATTTCATACAAATGTTTTCATTGTGTTTATAAGAAAGAAGCTTTTCGAGCTTTTTCGACAAGTAAATTAGAACGTAATTTATGCTGTCCTTGCAATTTACTTTAATTAAAACAAAATATTTTCCGTGACTCTAGTAACTTGACATTACGTGAAAAAAAAATGTTTTAACATTTTCAATGGCTGGCCATTATTGTTGCTTTAAATTCTTTTGTCGTGCGCTGAACAACAATACTCATTCCAAGGTGCTTCAGTTTATGCCACCTACTCATGAAATAATTGAAAAAAAATGTGTATATTATAATTATATTGCAGAGTAAACAAATGTTTTAGTAAACACGCCACTTGTTTTACTTTTTTGTACAACCTTCCCATACAAAACATAACTGGTAGAGTTGACAATATGCTACATAAGTTGACATAAATAATAAAAACAATAAGAAACTGAAATGCAAATGAACAAAAGACTAGTTGCACAAATCATTTTTATCTATAGTAAATATTCTAGAACGAGTCTTATATTTTTCCAAATTTTTTTTAGAAATTTATTGCACTATGGATGCAAAAAGTCATAAATCACACAGTTGACTAGATTCATATAAATAAGTCACAAGTTTTTTTTAAATTACGACTTCAATGAATCATATTTTGAGAACTTCTTCTTTACCCAATTGAAGTAATTTAGAGAATAATTTTTAAAGACGACTATCTCACAATATAGATTTTTAAATCGAATTACAATAATCAATTCATCTGACGAATGTTCATATTGACTTCAAAGGCTCTTCTCTTCAACTATTATATGGAGACGATGTTGGAAAATATGATTAGCATCCTGCAGTTAGCCACATAAGCAAGTATGACATATAGTATAAGTATATTGTGTCCTGTTTCTTATTCGAAATAATTTTTAATGTATATTATAAATCAATTAGTTTCTATTAAAAACTGTTCCTGATGAAATTATAGCTCAGTGGCTTATTCTGCTGAATTGTTTATATAGTGCGATTTAGTTAGTTGAATGTGCCATTGCGGATTAACTCACAGGGTGATCGAAAAGTCAATTCACATTTTATTTTTTTTATTGGCTGACAAATATTCAGATTTAGATTGCCATATTTAGATTCGTATCAATTACGCAGATTATTTAAATCGTTTGTAGTACCTTGAGTTTTCAAAAATAGTATGCGATTCAAAATTATTATTAACATTTTTTAAATAGTGAATTTATATATACTACTATGTTAATTTCGTTTTGTAATATAAACTATTAACTTTCAAAATCCAAAATGCATTTTGTTAATCAAATCGAGCATGTTAATATTAAGCAATAACAATAATTGAAACATCCATATCAATGAATGGTTCATGTTTTATTTTATTTTATGTCGGTAGATGTCCAATCTTACATTTAATATCAAATACACGTAGGATTATCTAAATTAGTAGATGTTCCGTTTTCAGGAAACAAAACAATGGTCACACGCATATGAATGTGTATGCAAACTTGAACGTATTAATACAGTGAGATGTAACTTTTTGTTTTGACATTGTATCTTATTATTTATTATTATTAATTTAAAATACTGAAATGTTTTTTTAAGTATCCTGTATATCGCGTGCTTGATTAAGAACTCAAACGGTTATTTCATTTGATTAATAATACTTATACTTCACGAAAATATTTAAGCCACAGTGGCTTTTCACGAGATTCGTGGCACTGATTTTGAGTTTAGTGAAAGATTATTGAACGCGGTGAATTATTTATTCGGGGTTAAGCCCGTCTCAAAATAGCACGCTTATGAATTATATTATTAATTCAGACCTGGCCTAAAATAAATTAACCCAAAACTTTTAGAACAAATCAATATTACACAATAGTAGAATATGTACATTACACCTTGAAAATTACAAATTTGAGCCAGTAAAACGACAACATTAATATTTTTTTTATTAATCCTAATATTTATTTATCAACATCAAGACAATTACAAGAATTTAAGGATATCAATATATTTTCTGGGCCAACTGGTACTAGCCCTGGATTACCTAAGTAAAATCCTTCTTTGTGATGTTGCACAAAATATTTTTGCGAAAAACCGTCAATCCCTTCTTGTTTTTATTTCAACATTTAACCACCAAAATACAATATATCAGCACTACTACATTTCTTTTAATGAAATTTGCCAGTCTTTCCAAAGAAAGCTTATCTACATTTGTTAATTACTTTAATATATCAATAAAAACTAATAGATAACAACATTATTAAACTTCAATTTCCAGAGATTTATCATCATACATTTTGATTGTAGTAAGCACTGAAGACTCAAAACACGAGCACACAATTTATTGAAGCTTTTAGCAAAACAGTGATATATATCTATAAAACATCTTGCCCGTAATCGTTCTTTTAGCGGAAAAGTTTTCTATGGCATTTGGTGCAATATTGGAACGATAGTAGTATCTTTATCAGGACTGGCCAAGCCGTGGCCCGCAGCATCCTTTTGTGTGGCATTCGGTCATAATTTCCTTCACATTTTAAACAAAATTAGTAGATAAAGGCCGTACAATAAATTTTTCACTAAATACATTGAATAGAAACTTTTTGAAATAAAATTTCATATAATAAAGTTTAAGCAATAAAACCCAAAATTACTTGCTATAATTTTTATATATTTGAAATTCAATAACAATGACCCCTTAATAACAAGAAATTTCGATTGTTAAACTATATATATGATACAAAACTAAAACTTAAGACATCTTCATAAATATACGAAGCCAATATGTTGTATTGGTAGATAAATATACTTTGTTGTTGGCTCAATAATTCACTAATTGAACACTTTTTAAGTACGCCTGCATCTAAAATGCAAAAATATTAACCGCTAATTTCATTGTAAAAACAGACCAGATAAATCAAAAAAATATTGGAAAAACTTTTAGAATTGAGCAGCCGTGTGCAATTTGGGTTGGTCAGGCCTGATATATATTATAGTAGTCATGTACTACAACTAGATGAATTCATAATTGAGACACTTCCATGTAGCTAGGTACAATTCTAGGTAACCAGAAAATGTATTCTGTCTACTGAACAAGTAACATAGTACACTGTGGATCAGTGTTTCAATTTTTCGCAGTTACAACATTCGAGTACCTTTTTGCTTAAATTGATATTAAACATAAAATATATAACATCAAGATAGACATTCTAGATCAGTTTCAAGTTATTTTCGAATGAAACAAAGCAAACTGATCGATTAGCACAATATAATTTGACGGTGTATGATGTATTATCTAAAAAAAAACACAATATGTAAAATTTACAGTCACAGAAATTATTGTTAAATAACGTGTCTAAATGTTAATATTTTTTCTGAATGACTTCATAAAAATTAAAAATTTCGCGAATAATAACACTCAATGCCTAAATTTTCCATTCAATTTTCACATGGTTATTTTATACAATTGTGTTATTATATTATAATGAAAGGAAAGTTGAATGTAAAACACTAATATGGTAACATTGGTAACGAAGTTTCATTAATCTGGTAATATTTGTTTAGCAGAATAAAGCAGTGTTGCAAATGGATTATTAATTCAGTTCATTGTTCACACGGCATAATATTAAATATGATTTATTTGCATTGTTCAGTGCTGCATTAGTGAATATAAATGCAATTATTATTTGATCAGTATTACATAACTTGCTTATATTTGCATAAAATATTTAACAAAATACAAATATTAAAAATATTATGATATGATAACAATGTAATTTGTATTTGTCACGTTTGATTATTTGTACTACGCTAGAGAATTATATTAGTAATTTAATTAATGCATGTTCTAATTTTTTTCTGTTATAATTTTAGTTTTATTTTTTTGCTTTAAATCTAATAAATCTAAAACCTTTCGTGTTCACTAATAATACAAAACGCTATATCTTGGATGATATACTGTACTAAATGTATCGTTTTATATTTCATATCTATCATTAATTGAAACACGTATAAATTAGAAACAGCAATTAAAATATGGATTTTAAACAGTAAAATTCACTACGTTTTAAAGTTTTAAACGTCCATAACAGTTGTAATTTGCTTTTCCATACTCGTGCTTCTGGTGAGTTTATTAGCTATTCCACTGTTAATATCGTACTTTGGAGATCATACAGAAATAACAGCTCTGATTACATAATGCTTTTTTCGCCTTTTGTGTATTCTCTTATAATGTTAAGATGTGCACTTCTTCAAGAATTTACATTAACATCAATTATTTGAACAGTTGAAATCAATAAATCGCTAATAGCCCGTTACATCATAATACCATTGGTTTAATTAGCAGTGAACATATCGATAATTGATATAAATTTTTTTTTTTGTTAACTTTAGATTTATTTTTTAGATGAAAACGAGTTGAAAATTAATAATCTATGGACACATTAAATAAAACCATAGGATCCATTTGGCTTAGGCTTGGGCTTAATAATAGAGGCATGTATTTTTTCTTTACTTAATGTTTTTTACAAATAATATAAAGGACTGTGCCGGACGAGAAATAGTAGGTAATAGTTCCATAAGAAGAAGTTTTTTTCACGAAATCAATTTAGTTTATATAAACATATAGACAAACAATGGTATTGTTACATAATTTATTTAAATTTTGCATATTTTTCTTCGACATATAAGACATAACAAAATAATTGCCGAATGACCTAAATATTCTAAATTATATTAAAGTTCCTAAAAAATATTTTTTTTTGTCAAAAAAACAACGTTGCCATTAGACACTAGTTCAATCTAACATTCCCAACCCAAAATACCTACGTTATTTCATATTTAAGTTGATTTAAATTTAGAGAAAGAGGAGACTTACATGCTTTTACTCATTGGTATAGATATGATGTAGTTTGAGTACCACGAGTAAAAGTACTTTTGGTGTTTGGTTTTTAACCACACGTGTGTATAATAATATTCTTTTTCATTTGACTACAATGTATCTAATGGTTCTAAATTAACACTACTGGTAAACTTCCATATGTGAGATATGGAAGTTTACCAGGTTTAAATAATTTAGAATTTAAAATCAATTTCCATCAAGCACCATCAGTCGAAAATATTAATTAAGTATCTAATGGTAATTAAATCTAGGTGATTTATCAGTTGTTTGAAACTGCATTGATAATATAATATTAAAAATAGATTTGTAAGTGAAATAATGTGCTTTACCTCTAGTACGTACCTTTTTGTCACATCAAGAGATGGCGTGCTGTGGCTAATAACTGGAAAACACAATGCGGCGACATTTAGCTGTCGTCAAGTCATAACATTCCGACGTGGGTTGATATTATGAATGATCCAATGACACGCAATACCAACGTGGCCACTGTGCCAACTTTATATTATTTTGATAGCAAAGCGAGCTTTGTCGATCCTTGACATGACACATAAGTATATACACTCGCTTCATATTAGATTATATTTACATTTTCACAATCCTTTACAGGCTTTTTTGAAGTCGACTGGGCTGTATTTACTTCACATGATCAGCACTATACAGTATTACTTCAACCCTCATAAAGCTTTAAGAGTTACTAAAAATATTTTGAAAAATTAAAATTGCATCTATTCACAGTAATAATTCTCTCCTGTAGCTAATTGGTAAGCGCCCATACACGGTGACAGAAGTTACACATCCAAATACCGCAAATGTATTTTAAAAGTTCATTGATTAAGCAATCAAATAATTAGATTATACCCATTTTTCATAAAAAAAACGATATATCAAAATAACTATTTACAAAACGAATATCGGTAATATATTATATTTATGGAACAAACAGATAAATATTAAGTTTGAGAAATATGTACTTTAAGCTTTAAAGGGTAAAACTTTTTTTATGATAAAAACCCTTTTAGTCTCTTAAAGATATTATATTATATTAGAAACTTTGATTATTATTTGAAGGTATATTTCCGAAATAAGCTTATTTCAATATGCTAAACTTTCAAGTGAATAGTAAGTATTTTTTTGTATAGAATACCTATATTGCATGTTTTTGTTTTCAATATACTTGAAATTGATTTTTACTTTCGTTTACATAATATATGGTTCTTCCATACAAAAATACACCATCAAAATGTTCTCCTTTAAGTTTTGATATAGTGAAATAAGTTCACTTTAAAAATATAACACTCGCTTCTAAGATCACAGTCTCCACATTATTGCTATCTATATGCTTCACTTTCAGAGAAGATACGGTAAATTAATAAGTACCATATTTAATTTCTTAACTTTCATAAGATGTTCATACATGTATATATTATTGATAACATTATCTCAATTTAATATTGAACATACTTGGGATGACTATTACTAAATTTCACGAGGATGAGTTTGTAATCATTCCCTCAATAAGTTTGGACGCGTGCTCGCAATTTGTGTGCGTATAAGGGGCAAGGTAAAGCAATTCACAAGTGTACGCACCATCTGCTGAAATATGGATAGAAGAATATATTTATTCAACAAATGTGATATGACGCTTTGTATTGTATTATTACGTTCATTCTTGGTAAATAGAGGCACGTAATCATTTGTCAAACTTTTAGCAACAGTCTCTTTTTTCCCTTCATAAAATAAATACGTGTTTTGTCTTTCGAATATTTACTCAAGTGGAAGTAGGTATAATGTTTCACTTATTTCTTGATATTTGATATTTATAAGGAAACTTTTACGAGCGAACTTATTTGCTCGCCGCTTTTAGCCGAGTTCATGCTAATACTATGATGAAATTCATATTGTACCAAACAAGTTTTTTGGGAAATATTTTTATGAGCTGACAAAAAACTTTTTCTTACCGAAGTCAAAGTAATACTTTTTTTACTACCTGAAAATTGTTATAACATTAATCATTTTGTTAGGAAAATTCAAAATATGTTAATCTATGAGAAAAGTTTATTGCCCCACGATTACGTTTTTAATTTCTCTTATGTTTGTAAACATTATAACTAGGCTGACCATATTTTCGCTTTTTTTTTTAATTAAAATTTCACTCAACTTTTATTAATATTTTGAAATTTGAAAGCTGCAAATGCCGAATTCGTATTTAAATTTAGCTTTTAAGTTTGAAAAAATAATAGCTTGTAAAATTTTCAACCAGAAAAAAGAACTTTCACTACGTCAATTTTATTAGTCTTACTTAAATACATTATTTTATTAATATCATATTGAGTATATAAAACACTAGTTTTATTCTTTGTGCACTTTATGGCGATTTGTATTTAATATTTTAACTCTGGCCAAAAATCATTAAATATACGTTTTTGGTGCCTCCTGTAAAATTTGTTCTCTGTGGGTTACGTCCTTTCTCTTTTCTACACTCGATATACTCAATTTCTTGTCTTAAGCTTAAAACTACTTTTCAACATATTTTATTACCAAATAAAAAATTAAGCC
>JAGVSQ010003813.1:0-20683 GCA_022683975.1 Rhyacophila evoluta
ACGTCTTCACATTACGGAGATCCATATACTCCACTCGGGGTGGATATCTTCATACCGTGTAGATCCATATGCTCCAGTTTGGGAGCGAACATGGCTTAAAAAAAAAAAAATTATGGCCCGCGAATTATGTTATAAGAATCTGAAATTAAACTCGACACAATTATAAAAAAGGATCCCCACACTCCCACTCGGAGTTCCAAACTAAGATTATTAAAAAAAGTGAAGTTTTTTCAGGAAATCAATATCAATTGGCTATATTCAGAAACTGGATTAAAGGCCTTCATTCACATACGGCGGATCGGTTGATAAGGGCACAAGGCTGTTGTATTAAATGTGGTGCATATTTTTTCACTTAATAATTAATTATTCAAGATTAAATATTGGTAAAATAAAAAAAAGTAAAATAATTGAAAAAATATATATCAAGCGTATATGTTAATTAATACGGGCGTGACTTTTCACGTCTAATTAGATAGAGGTTTGCTGTTGGAAGCAGTATCAATTTCATGAATGACGTGTGCAGTAGTAATGGCACGATACGTTCCTAAAGATGGCCTTAGTTTTTTCGCATAATAAACCATGAGGCGTATCGAATAATCGCTGTGAATCGGTCGAATAGGATTTTTTTGTTTTATTTTGCGGTTTGGTAAAACCAATATAGTGAACTGTAAAATTGACAGTTAAAAATTATCTGCTAAGCAAAGAAATCGCCTCAGAATTAAACATCGGACCACGAGATACATTCTGCAGACTTGATTAATAAATCAATATTTTTTTATTTACTGGATACTGAAAAATATATTGCTTACTTAAACTACTACTTTTTGGTACAGCTGATACAAACTAGGAAAACACCTTTTGATGTCAACATCAAACATATAAAATTTGATTAAAGATTTTTTCTTATGAAAATGTCGTATCGTATACGAGGAATTGGTTTGTAATGAGCGATATATATATTGGATTGTAACAATATGAATTATATTTAGTCAATTTATCGGGTGCTTTCGACATGAGTGAGTAGTTTAAAATTGGCACTAAAAAGTAGTTCCGTAACTATTGTACATGATATGGACAGACAGAATTCTAAGGTAAGAATCCTGTCCATATTTGAACATTGAAATCAGATAAGAAATTAATAAGGATCACGTAAATCGTGCAACCACATGAACGATTTCGACAAAAACAAACAAAATTCTCATGAGTATCACTCCTAAAAGAATCAATATTCAATACTTTTGTATCGTAAAAAGGCATCGACCAAATACAGATCAAATGCCAAATTGCCTACTCGGATAGAAAAAAGGACCTTGCTTTCGAAGGGTTAATGACATTGGCCACAAAAGACGTTCTAACATTTACTGGCTTTTTGAATTCGCGGGAAAAAAACGAGTCGCTGAGTAATCATTTCCCGTCATTCCATTGTGCACATAAATGGTTTTTGGGAAATCGTGAAATTGGAACATAAATAATTGTAAACGTCTTAAGACGTGTATTTTTTGGCATACGTAACCACTGCTGTGATGTCCAACATGAAATTTTATTTCAATATTTTATTATAGATACCTAACTATCTAGGCACAAAAATGGTATGGTAAATGTCAAAATGGTATATATAAAAAAATCCATTTAAATTCAAGCATACAAGGAAGCTCCAGGAAACTGTATTATTGACGGGTTTTTTCGTCATCTTTCAAAAGTGGATCATCGTTTTCACTTCAAGACAGCATTTAGGATACAATCTAGCACTGCAATCCTGACAAATTATTTTTATAGCGATTGCTTGTTTGGCACTCGCTAAACACGTATTGTGTCCTGTTTTCGGAGTACACAACAAAAGACATAGACCTTTTGCAGCTATGAGATTCGAACCAGCTTCCGGCTCAGAGTAGTTTAATGGATAAAATTCTCGTTCTATCTACGATACTATACAGTATATTAAATTATTTGCAAATTACACTTTCTAATATTGAGAAGTCGGTTTCATTAGCATACAGGATTCGTATAATTATTAATAATGCCAGTTAGAGCGGCAATGAAGCGATGATAAACAAATATTAATATAAGTATACATACTATTAACATACTTACTAATATAAAAAAAACCTTCCAATTACTATCAATATAATTTTATAAAATTAATCATTTTTTATTATGTACGATGCAAGGTGAGTTTCGTTCTCAATAACATGACAATTTGTCTAGGCAGTTTATTCTTTTACGAGGATTGGCTATTTGTTTGAAAGATTTAATACATCCATGTTCATATTTTCAATACATATTATTATATATATATTTATGCGTGTTCTCGTGTTCCGAGTAATCCACTAGTTTACGCGAACAGCTAGTATACAATCAATTATAAACCACGTGACATACTATGGAACCATTTTTCCAGACTGATTTCACCGAGGATTCATTTCAGCACAAGCCACGTCATATAATTCGTGAAGCGCTAATGTCAATGTCAAGGTGAAGTGAATATTTTTTTTCATTTTAGAGTTGGCAACACAGACAGCTTAAACAACCGACGACGGCCACGGGCCTACCACCACACTTGATGTTTATTTATGACAAGCGAATATGTACGCAGGCTCAGAATGTGACCGACCAACACTTAAAACGAAAGGGATATTTGAAGCACAAAATTACATCTTTGAATCATATTATAATAATAGTTATATTTAATGATTATCTGTAATTATATTCATACGGCTACGGGATATTGATTCTGGAAAACGAATAGCACGCTTTTTAAATTTTCTTCAAGATCGAAATGCGAATAATAAATATCTATGTAATAATATTATGCTCATAAAAACGAGGTGCATAGTGGACAAGAAATATTTTACGAATAAAAAAATACACTTGTTTTGCAGTGTACTTTAGATCAGAGCTTTCCAAACTATGGGCCGCGATTTTTTTCAGATTTATTTTGCTTGCTGAGCGTAATTGAATGTTATTTGGAATATCTCGTATGTTTACTCGATGGATTCAACCCATTGACATTTCTTGTATGGAAGTTCTCACTTTTTTTTGCTAGCAGAATTTAACCTATTCAAGTGGTATACGGTCTCCGAATTATTGTTATCTAATTTAGGGAGTTGTGGCTGGAAAAAGTTTCGGAAGCACTGCATTCGAGTTCATTATAATCAGGTATATGATAATATTTGTTGAGAATCTATTATCGATTATATTACATACAAAATTTAAGCATTGCCCGCACGTTTCGGGTGCCAAGAATTTCGCTTACAATAAATCAGGAATAAATCCGTGACAAAAAATACCATCAAATATACCCTCACTGTAACGCGATATTTATGGGGCGTTGTGAAAAATAAGTCACGCCATTTTTCCATAATAATCCCAATGTATCATTAAAGAGGTATGAATGTTCATAAAAACAAAACAGCATTATATTATTGGGTCGATCAGAGTTGAAATCGTTAGTATTTCTCTATAAAATTAGCTGCATGAATTGCGAACGCTTATAATAGTAATAATACGTATTGGACGTTAAGATAAAATCCACAGTTTACGAGCAGAAAATGAAGTGCTTACTGAACTATGACCATACATTAAGAATACATACAACAATTTCTTCCACACTGACCCGATATTGAAAGTGAAATAATAATGAATGTTCTCATTGCAATAAATAGTTTGAAGTTTCCTGAAATTTTCTTCTTTATCTCGAATGCTCTGTAACTAATAAGCGTATAAGTAGGCGATCAAAGGCGAGATTATGATTCTCATTTTGATAATCGATTTTTGTCGTGTTAGGATAGAGGAATTGCCACAGCCATAAAATGACGTGTTTTATGGGTTTAAAATTAAATATAAATATGACATCATGTGTATTAATAAATTATATATTTACGAACATAAACGTCAAAATGCAGTAAACTTTAAATTATTTCAGCGATAAAATGGCATCCGTGATTAAGTCAGCGGTAATAATAAACATGAAGTTTGCACATAAAAAAACGAAAAGTTTTAAATGAAACTAGTCACGAGAGGAAGTAATCCATAAATATGGATAAAAGTCAACTAAATATGAAAGCGCATAAATAAAATTGCAGTAACGGGAAAATATTGGCTATATTTCACTATCTCGTAGAAGATAATATTTTACATGACGTAGTATTTATGTTCCTGATTTATCATATTGTCACTTTCTAAGTAAAACATTATATAAATCCATTTTGAATTTATTAAATCGACGCCATTTACGATTAAAGCGGACATACGATGACTTTATAGTATATTATGAACTCGCGTAACTATAATATATAGGTATAGTATGTAAAATGAAAAGAAAAGATAGAAGTGTGTAGTTTAAATACCTGAGTATCTATGCGCGTCTGACAGGTTTCCAGATGACATTGCCACTCTAGTGCCCTGAGGTAGAGGTGATGCCAACGCCTTTCGAGGGCTTTCGCCACGGGTTCTGCAGACCCTGGACGACAGAGACGCACTACGGAGCTGACGATGCGACCGTGCCACTCGACTTCGCGCTGTAAAACCTGCAAAACAAAAGAAAAAAAAGTTAATAATAATTGAACAAACTTAAAGAGTCCTATGGGTTTCGATATGAACCAGGTTAGGTAGTTGAAATACATCTCTTTTACGCTCAGTGAATAACCCATGACATGTTTATTTTATTTTACACCATGTTCGCTCCGAAAGTGAACCATATGGATGAACACAGTGTGAAGATATCGACTTCGAAAGTGTAGTACACGTATGAATCTTCGCAACGTGAATACATGTCGTGACAGATTACTTTTCACGGGAATTATTCGTGAGACAATTAATTGCTTTACACAATGGGAATCCAGTCCTGATTTTTTTTTAAGTCGGACAGATATGGAAATTCATCTCGCATTTCCTGGATGGCTCACGCAAACCTCTCCGCCAACGGGGAGACTGTTGTGTTACCTCTCATATTATACACTTCTCTTAAAATGAATATAAATATCAGATTCAAATTTTTTTTAAATTTAGGATGTAGAGTTAATCAAAGATGTTGGTATAAATGTATGCTACAATATTTTTCCAAAAAATATTACTAAAATATTTATTGAGAATATTAAAAGATATTGAGTATATTTCTTTAAACTTTTCAAAGTTACGAGCATAAGTCTGTATAATACAAAAAATGTTCATGCGACTTCAATTAGTATTTAATAACAACATTTAATTCTTATAGCTGTAATTATAATACGCATACTATTTTTGTATGTATTCAAATGAAGGTCGGTGGATTAATAAATAGATAGTAAACAGTAAGACTACTTCTAAAAAATATATTGGAAAGTGATTCAGAAATGGTAACAGTTTGAAGTCAAGACATTACAAAAAAAAATGTCAGAAAAACTATACTCACTGGCGACTCTAATTCACACAATAATCTTTTACTGTGACTTTTCATATATATGTGTTCTTCGTTGAAGTTATTAAGTATTAATTGTATTCTAGTAATGTAATGGTAGACGTGATGGTAATAGTAGAAGAGAAGTTTTAAAAATGTTCCAAATGCCTTGGCCATTACGGCCTGCTATTAAACTAATTGGAATAAAAGATAATTTTACGAAGTCATCGGCGAGGTAAGAGGCGCCAGTGCAAAAAACCAACTTCTAGTGCTTCACCGATAACTGAAAGTAAACCATGCCAGGGCAATTATAAATTATTACTAACTACCGAATACAGTAGAAAACCAAAATACAAATGAAAACTTACAAATATATAACAGGTACCCAACGAAGACTTATTCAAAGCAGCGTTGCCCTAACTTTTAATGCGTGTAATAAAGCAAAATGCTCCTCTCGATTAGGTATAGCATGTAATTAATGCTCGAAAATAGAGCAGCAGTCTTACTGTATGGTAAGCATTATAAAATACACAGTACAAAGTAATCTTAAAAACAACCGAGTGAATCTCATGTAATATATATCGTCGTATTACTGGCAAAAGCCATTAAAGTGAAAAAGTGAGTTTTGAAATAATCGAGTATTAATGTTTGAGGCTCTCTGTTGAGTAGATTTCACGAGATTTTCTTAAGGTAAAAAGATTATACTTTAAGAAATTGTCGTAAAAGCTATTTAATAAACAGACTCAAACATTGAAAATCGATTATTTCAAAAGTCACTTTTCCATTTTAACGCCTTTTGCCAGTAAGTAATACGACGATATATAGTTTATTTTTTTGCGAATTATTGTCCATAGTTATCTGACGTTGTTGTGAGAAGTATGAATATTAAACTAAAATCCACGGTACAGTAGAATAGAATATAATTTTAAGTATTTGACGTCCGAGGCAAATAGTTTACATAAATAATAATGAAGTATGCTAAAATCTATCAAATAAATAATCGATTTTGACATTTTCCATTAATTATAATCTATTGTTCAGTTAAAAATTGATTATACTACAAGAAGCAGCTATTTATTTAAGTTCCGGGAAATGTATATTGCTTATTGTTGTTTTACTTCTATTTTATTTTTAACGATTTATGTACCCAATTAAATATAATTTATACTTCTTAAACGTGCACCACAATTTAATTGCATTGGAAGTAGAAGCAAATAAAAAAATCTTCGATTATATTGAAAACTTTATTTTATAAAATACGGATAGGATTGTATTTCATTAATAGCACCGATTTGGTGATCTTAAAAAACACTTAAAAATAAACGGACGAATTTATTTCACTCCGTAAAAAATAAGCACGATATAAATAAATCCACTCTCAATTTTAATATAATTATTTCAGATTGAGTAAAGTACAATTATATTATGGCGCTAATCGGAAATCACTGCAATCAATCAATCAATCACTGATCAGTTAGTGTGAGTTCTCATTAGCCCGATGTAAATAAATAATACGGAAAAATAAATAACGTAGCTTCCACTGTAATGGCTACCAATGTGGATTTTTTTAAAAGTTGTAATTGGATAATTGAAAACAAATAGAAATATTTTTTACTACAGCACTCTTACAGGTATCGTGATAATACATATTTATCTCTATACAAGAAATAATTTGCAAATTAAATACGACAGTTAATAATATTGAGAGGAAAGACTATGAATAACTAATTTAGTGACACTCGTAAATAAATTTTCAATATTTATAATTTATCTCTAAGATTAATTTAATGTAATCTAAGCAAATGTATAATGTATTTTCCAGTAAAATTTGGTTTCGATAGTTCCTCAACGAATAACTTATTTTTTAGAAAATAGTATTTACAAATATTTACGTTTAAATTTAATAATTCTTCATATATTAACACATATAGACAAGAATAAAGAAAAAATGTGTAAGTATTAATATATGAAAACAGCAAAAACGGTTCAAACTCCGACTCGTATCAAGACTTGTTTATTTCTGATGGCCATACTAATATTTAAAAAAATGGCCGACATATCTTTTTGATTTGTCAAACAATGATTTTACTTTGACTAGTTTAAATTGAGATATCCTTGTTTACCTTTTGCCAACTATTATTGATCCAAAATTTCTATTTATTTGAATTTTAAATACGAATTCGTGATTTCACTTTTATGTATTCTCGTTCTACGTGCGAAAGTGATAGTTATGTGTGAAGAACAATTATCACGTCTAATTTTGTAATGCGTATGTATTATTGAGTTCTAAAATGATGCTTAGTATTTCTTATTATGACCCCGTTCGGATTAATGCATTTCAGCGGTACAATAATAATAAAAAATGAAATAATCATTATTATTTCTTTTGCTTGTTCAACATGCTTCAACTTTGAAAGTATTAAAATTCGATGGCATTCAAATTTAAGCGGTAGAAAGGTAATCACTTCGATGTACGAAATACGTAGAGAAAGGACGATTTGCATTGAGTGGATACAATTCGCAATATGGAGGTGTAATGATACTGAGAGTATGTGTGCATGCAGATAACTTACCAGCGGTGGTAATTGTCGGATCACTAAAGGTCAAATCAACAACGGGCAACTGACACACGAGAGCAAATACTTTCTTTTGTATACGGTAATAACGAGCAACAGATGGTGCGTGATTATATTATTATCGAAAATGCTTGATAACCAGGTCGTACGTGAAAATGTCTATCAGCTTTAAAATGGAAAATCTATTGGATAGAATTCCATACTAAGTAGAAAATACTTTTTTTATATTATCTCCAAATAATGTAGATGTATGTTATAATAACATTTATTTTAATATACATATTTTCACGATGACTGTCGTTAGCTCTGGCGCACACATCCAACTATGTGATCACCAGTTTGAAATACTTTGCAAACATTTTCGGCCACGATAGATGACTAACTACCGTGCCCAACATCCACATGTCCCGTCTTTACACCTGGTCTGATATCGAGGAGCGATCTACTTTATTTGACAGGAATGTCTTGGGAGTAAATATAAATTATCGAAGACATAGGTTAGCACGCACTAAAATTAAAAGAAATATAATGATGAAAAACGATAAACGACTGAATATTTGATGAATTTTAAAGGAAAACTATTTTTATTGTCAGGAAAATTTTCGGCAACCGATAGGAGCAAGATTTTTAGTGTCAAGGACGGATAATAGAGAAAATAGGAATCATTATAACACGCGTACCTAGATTAAGAGAAGGTGCTCTTCGCACACAATAAATGCTTTGAATACTACTAATCGTTCGTTGCACCATATCATACGCTTGACGTTACAGTTACTGAGGATGTATAAAGAAAACCAAGTGAGATTCTCTTTTTCCTGAAGTGAATAATCGCTTTTATTTTAATGATTTTTATAAATATTGCCTCATTTCTTTCACAGCCTAAGGTTTTCATTCCTAATATAATATATTATTATATGTAAATTTATGGTCGAACACGGGAAGTCATATTGGGATCAGGAAAAATAATGTTGAAGTGTTTTTACGCTGAGAACAAAAAAAAAAGAAAGTTGAAAGAAATACAATAAAGATAAAAAGTTTCAAAGTTAACTTGGCGGAGAACATTTGAGAAAGTTTTCCAATCCCGTTGAAGTTAAAACAATATCATAAGATCAATTTACAGATATCTCACCGTTGGAATTGGTGATGCAAAGTAATTCAAGTATTCCAGATAAGTAAAGCTTTATTTCATATAATGTGTATGACTTAGAAAAAAAAAATCAATATCAAAAGTAATAATAAATTTTTATTACGTTACAAGTTTTTAATTAAAATAAAAGTTTTTGAGAGCTCATAAAAAGTTTTCCGCCTTGTTGTATAACGAATATATTTTAAAGTAATGGCAGTGCTGAAGATATTAAGTTCTCAGAAATCCAAAAATATATCAGTTTCACAATTAATTATTTTTATCAAATAGAAAATACTTTGAAGTAGTTCTCAGTTGTATCTTGATTTTGCGTTGTATTCAATGTTATAGTTATTTTTGGTAGAAATTAGTTATTGCCAGAAAAAAACGAGTTTATCTATGTGCATCTACATATTTGGGAATTATCATTGTATTGTAAATACAGTGATGAACAGGATTATTAACGATTTGAATACTAAATAACGCATATCGTTTTACGTGATATAAACGAGAAATGCTAACGACGATTTTTTGAGATTTATATTGTGATTTTTTTATTATCTTGCAAAATTAATAAAAAAGAATACATTTAAAAATAAAACGAGAGTTCGTATAACGTTGTTAATTAATATGTATATAGAAAATTATCGTTGACTAAAAAAAACATTGCAATAGCCAAAGCGTTAATTAATTCACATAAATTAGATAACATCATGGGATTAAATGACAATATTTCAATTCTAATATTATGTATAACACTTGTTTTTGCATATATTACAGATCTGTCGAAACTGGTTTAATATAAATTGAAACTAAATGCAGATTTTCGGTATTAAAAAATAAAGCAAGAAGTTATATGGAACACGTTGTAATAAAAAACGAATTGCAAAAAAGTACGTATTGTACGTTTAAATACAATAGTTGCAACGAGATATCAGAAATATGTCATGGCATTTTGATAAAATTTTAGAGTCGGCTATTGTATTATATGTACAGAATGAATTAAATTATTTACATTAAACATACATTGAAATATATATTGAAACACACATGTTTGATGATTAAAAAAAAAGAATTTGTCAAAGGTTGTAATATTTGTTGGTTGAGCATGACTGTATCATTATTTGAGACATTTTTTAATGAGGTATTAAAAAGTAATAAAATACCGGATGAAGAGTAATATTGAATTAATCTTTGTAACGGACGGATATACTTAGTGAATTAACAACGAAATCGAAAGCGTTATAATAATGCAAGAACGTGTTTACACAAAGACGATATTTGGTATTAAAACGATATTTTATGAAACGGAAATATCTATAAACATTTGTTATGACCGCTGTATCCGGGCAAATTGATAAATTGTTACAAAAAACACGTTGTATTTCGATATTATACGAGAAAGTATCATTTGACTATGAGACACAAACCTAAAAAGTTAAGCTAAATGCAGTCAAGTATGTAATATTCAAAGTAAAGAATAAATATTTTTTTATCAACTATTAAATACATTCAAATAAATTTTCCGATATTAATAAATTACGTAATAAATATTGTGAAATGTGATTCTTTTTCGTCATCAACGTAGCTATGTGGACTAGTTTTTTAAGCTGTTCCTCGGATATTTATTTAATATAATAAGCTAAAAAATAATTGAATTTCCTTCACAGCATTGAGCACACATAAAAAAAATTAATAGTACCAGTATAAAAAGAATGAGTTTGCTTTTTACAAAATCGTCTTATTTGAGTAGACGCGTCCTGCATACATTACCAGCATCAGTGTTGCCATCTAAATGCGGCATATTTCCGGCGAATGGAATTTCTCAAAATAATATCACACCTACTTACAACAAAACGTAGCGCAGGATACTATTATGAATGCTATGAAGTTACTTCCAGAACGCATCTCGAGAGAAGAGAGCACTGTCATAAAACGAGTAATAAGTCTAAAGCTGAACCACTTTCTGTAATCACGCCTAAACCAAATGGCCACAGGAAAGGATTAACAAATTTATATAGATAGTTATCGATAAAGATATGATAAACAGTATATTATTTATCTAAACGACAAATTGCGTATTTTATAAACTATATCAATAAATTATAATATATTTTTCCTAATATCATTTTATACATTTATATGTTTAAGTCAACATTAATATATGTATATGCACACTAAGCTTTCTCTAAAACAAATAGAAAGACAATTAATCCACAATATCCAATTGTATTGAACTAATGTTTTAACTGTTTAAAAAATTAATTTATTAAATGGCAACATGTAAAACATTAATATATTTGATGATGACATTTTTATTCTACAGTGTTAGGCTATTTAGATTGAAACTGTCATAACTATTTAAGTTACTTTTTAAAACCAGAAAAAAAGTTGAAATTCATTTGAAATATCATCTCATAATCTCCGGTATGGTACAGTATTGGAGGTTATGAGTTATGATACCGGAGCCCTCATTACTATGATTCAATCAAAATTTAGTGAGATGAATTCGGTTCCGGTTTGAAAACAATATGTACAAGAAAAAAGCTTTAAAATTCGAGCAATTACTTTGCAGATCAATTTTATAATGAACAAGGTTCGTGGATTTTGATTATTATCGTACATGCATATGTTAAAATCAAGTAAGAAATAAATTTAGTGTATGAGGTAGCGATCAATACACGTTGGTGTTGTAGTAACATTCGGAATGTATTTGGTACGAAAATAACCTACCCCTCTATCCCTCTATAATAGACACGTTACCCATTATAATGGAGGAACGAAAACATTTAATGGTTAAATTACTAAACTATTATCGCATGTCAGTATTTTTTTCAGTAAATGTGTACGTACCTACGTAAACAAAGTATAATATAAAACAAAATCTCATACGACATACGAGAAATATAGAATATTATGGTGGTTCATTAATTTCCAACTAACTGATGCAACGGGAATTATTTATTATATTCGTAAATTATACATATAAGTTCACCTTTTTCTGTGGTGAATCATCCTATATTGGCCAAATGAACTGATAAAAGTTCTAACCGTATTATTGTAGTTCCACCTCTCTATCTGTGCGTACATCACATTTACGAGAATTCTATACTCGATATTGGTTTATATTACTTAATTCCACATTATAATGACCACATAAATATATTGGATTATGTGAGTGACTGAGATATGTGGTTTACAGAATCATCACAGAGATAGATGAAAATACCTCCACATTGTCTCTTTAAACGTCCACGGTTTTGTCTCGAGACGGAAGTGGTAATTTAACATATCTAACGAAGTACTTTGAGACACTTCGGTAGAAAATTATTTACTACGTTGAGTAAATAGTCATGACTTGTATCAGGCTCGTTTAGGTGAGAGCAGAGTGTTATGTTTACTTTTGGCAGTGTTGCAAGATGCAAGGGGATAGTATCTTAATCACGGGTTCAAAATACTCCACAGGCGTGGCTCTTCGGCGGAATTGTAAGCCAGGAGGAGACAAATCGAGATGTCACTGCCCGACAGAGTGAGTCAACTTATAAATTAGAACGGCTCGCTGAATACAAAAGCAGGAGGATATTAATTTGCGCATGCCGCTGGAGAAAAATACTCGTATTTTCATGATTGTCATAGACAAGAGATTACATAGACTGCTTATATACGCCCGTTTTTACAATGTTTTGACAACATCCTCATAAACAAATTGACCACTTTTTTGTTTTATATCATAAATTCTATCGGAGTTTGAAGCAGATATTGGACATGAAATATTATATAGATGTTATTTTAACTTAATACTATGTTAACTAAGACTATTGATTATGAACTCAAACAACCATTTACATTAGATTTATATTTTTTTATAGAAGATTTAACATAAATAATTTTGTACCTAGCATATAAACACAGGTATGGAATAATATCAGTAAATTCGGGGGGGGGAAATCAGTATGTTGTCTCTTTAAAGGTTAAACTCTATAAGTGCATTTTCGGCAAAAATGACTTTTTTTGATGGATCCACTAATCGTTTGCAAAAATTAGTTTGACAATAGCTATCCTACCAACACAGAAAAAAACGGAAGAGTGTAACTTAAGAAACGGATTTTATGTCGCAAAAAATATCTTAAAACCTGAATATCTCAAAACTATAAAAATGCAGTTAATGAGATTAACCTTTAAAAGGGCGATGTGTCATTTGGGTATATATGTACAGTATACGTTGAGCAAAATTATAAGATCTAATTCAGCAGAACTGAAAGCTAGTTGGGGTGAGCAATTTGCAGACGGATAATTCTCGAAATATAATCTGTCAAGGTACGCACATTGCGGAGATTAAAAGACAATATTTCTGGAGTAGAAGATTTTATACTGTAGAGATACATTTATACTTCTCCTTAGCGGCGGACACGGTGCACAATGCACGGAACGTAACATAGTTTGTATATTTCACTAGTAAAATGTATATTTCACTAGTTGAATGTTGTGACGAAATAAAATAAGCGTTATTTTATGTTATTTTTTTAAAATTTATAAGTAATGGTACACTTAGATGGAAGTTTTTTTAATAAATTGCAGTGTGGGACCTACTGTTGCAAATAAAATTTACAATATATTTTAAAAAATATTATGACACAATTATCCAGTGGAACGTTTCCTTTGAAGACATAATACGAAAAGAAATCGAGTAATCAATGACACTTGGTTCAACAACTAATAAAAACATAAATGAGCGTTCAAGGACGCAATTTAAATTGATTAGTCTCGCGTTTGGTGGCGGCGAAGTGATACAGAGGCTGAATCACCTGCCACAAAAGCCTTCTCGCGAATAAGATAAGTTTATGTGTACTGCAAATTTTAAATTTTGTTTTATTTTATTTTCGAGCCAATTTGCGGCGAAATCAGTTTCTTTGTAAATGCAATCGCTCTCTACGTGACAGCATGCAGCTGACTCACTGCAAAAAGTCATCTAAAAATCCTAAATGATATTTTTACATCGGTGAACATAATAGCATTGGATTTCGCTCAAAACGAAAATAGTAAAATCGACTATGATAAAATTACTCATACATTTCAACCGACCTTGATAAATTAAAATACAAGCAAGAAGTTAACGAATTAATTAAAACATATCTATACACCGAAATCTCTTTTAACACGATTTCGAAATAACATGAAAATACACGGTGCTAAATCTAGTAAACCCGAAAATTTTAACAGAAAATTACACAGGCTTTGAATATCCCAAGTGATGAAAGCGACGTTTTACCAAATATGCGTAAGAGGTTTCGTTTATTTGCCTGATGTGAATAACATTTGTTACGATTTTTTTTTATATATACCATGTTTGCTCCCAAAGTGGAGCATATGGATCCACACATTGTGAATAATCCACTCCGAACGAGGAGTATATGGATCTCCGCAATGTGGACGTCTTGACAGATTATATTTCACGAGAATTGTTTGTCAGACAATTACTCAACCCAATCGGCATCCAGTCCTGCATTTTTAGATTTTTAAAATCCGGCCAGATGAGGAATCGAACCCACATTCCCCGGATTGATAGATGGAATTTTTACGAAGTATTATTATCTTAAATAAAATTTAAATACGATAAACAAGGACGAGTTTTAATTTTTGATATTCATTTGTTTTTATACAAAGAAACCTACCCACCATTATTTTTTAAATTATATCCACCATATAAGAAGGGAGTTCGAGTATAAACCGAAGAAAATAGTTTCGAAAATGTTCCCAGTTAGTATAGTGCCTGAAGATGGTATATACATTTGACAAATATTTTAAAATATGACGCAAGATAATTTGTGTTGACTAACGTGACGTAATTAGTGTGTACTGAACAAGAGATTCGCTTAACGAATTATAAAAAATGTGTAGGTTTTTTCACAAGATTGAAACCTGATCTACGTGAAATGCGTCACAAATGACATTGAAATCGAGTTACAAAAGTATTTTTGAGATCCCACCACGACGAAGAAAATATTGTTAATCGTCATATTGACAAATTCAATCTCATTTTATTTATATATTTTATATTATCATTCAATAATATTTTATATTGAATGAAGCATAATAATTATTATTTAAATTTGATGGGAATAAAGAGCAACCTAAATGTTTCGATATGTGAACAGTTGTCTATTCGGTTATGAATACTTTTGAGAAAGCACGACGAACTTCGATATAATACGATACAAAGTATCTCAGACATAATTCGATTTGTCTCAAGATGAGAACACAGTGTATCACTACATGTAATAAGTAATAGCACTGTAACGAGCCCGCCCTCGATTATTTCAGTATTGCCGGGTCATGATGTCGGTTTCAATAGAATCGAGATCATGACATTCATGACGCCGAGAGTTCAATTTACAATATTGAATTCCATCATCACAACAAACAGACAAACCAACAATCGTATTGATTACATCCGATTGAAGATCGGCAGAGTTGACTGAACGCGTTCCCACGGAGAAAGACAACTTGCGTTTTGTAACCGCATTCGGACGAGTTTGTTGTCGTTCACAGCGCGTTTCAAAAGTCGATCAACTTTTTAATACTATACTAAGAATGAAATGTTTTGATTGCTCCCGGATTTGAATATATGGACACCATGCGAATCCGTTAAGTTAATATCATATTCAATTTTCACATTACTCCACTTTTTGTTACATGAAAATAGTGCGTTCTTTCAGTTCATAAATATCGACTAAATTACGAATCTTTTGTATTAGCAGCATATCATACGGTCTCAATTATCTTTAAGATTATAATTGAACTGAGTTGTTGTTACATGCCATAACTAGTTATCGTAAAATATCCCTAGCGTGCTAAGTAGAAAACAATAACACATATTACATACAAATAACCGGGTGGCAATGAAGAAATTTATGTATAAACCTAATTTTTATCATATATATTATGTAGGTATTATACAAAGTAAAAAATATCCCCATTTAAAGCAATCTTACTAGTTTTGCTCACTAATATTATGAATAAAGACAATAAATAACAATTTATATTCCAGCTATATCCAAATAAATATACCGTTTTATAAACTGGAGTACAATGAAATAAATGCAGTAATTAACAACTGAAAATGATGATCCCATCCTTCACAATAAAAACACATGACAAGATAACACTTAATTAAAATAACTTTCGTATGCTCCTGTTGGTAATTTTGAATTTGCATTGCAAATGTACAAAAAAAATATATGTAGGCAAGTTTAGTTAAATATGTTGGTTTTCTGTGAGAAGCAGTGGCGCGATGCGATGGCATAGTTATCATAATTTAATAAAATACAGTTATCAAATAATAAAAGTAGATCAGATAAGCGCCCAGAGAACACTTTCTCAATACACTATAATCAATATCTCGACTAGATACATTGTATAAAATTAAGTCAGCGGGTGAATTATAATTTTACAATTTTGAATGTTGCAATGTATGTATACTGTAGATACAACTGGGATAGTTTTAATTTATCGAGAATTCATATGTCACTCACTCTGGAAGTATTGTTAAATTATTTGCGATCAGATAAATAAATTACAATAGATTGAATTGTCTACAAGTACATTGAATTTGCCTACATCTGACAATTGTTATATTAAAAATAACTGCCATCCTAACAATGGAATCATATATTATAATCGAAATTGATCGGTGAAATGAAAAATTTCGATTTATATACACGCGTACAATTTCTGATAGTCAAATTACTGGGAATCAATGAATAAGATTCAGTTTTTCTGTTGACAATATTTGAAAATTTGTAACTGAAATTTTAATCCAGTTTTTTTTTTTAGACATTATGGTAATTAAATTATTAACAAAGAATATTAGTCAAATATAATGTTCAAATCAAGAAATAAACACTGAAACAAAATAATGACATAAATTGTCATTTATTATGGCATGCATACACATCTTCCATAAATTATGATAGACATTGTCTCGAAAATAGTCATGCAAACGAACTCATTGAAAACACTGACCAACTTGTACGCATTATAATTAAATATATTATTTTAAATCCTATTATATTTGATAAATATTATAAAACTTATACCGTTGATTAAGTATACTTTAACTGTGTTGTATTCTACTGACGGTTAATAGAAGAAAAGAAGAATAAATCTAATGATATTAATTAAATGAACGCAATTATCGATGCGGAAAATTGTAAATAAAAACTTTCACCGTCTACGTATTTGTTTCCGATAAATAGGTAACATTATTTACTAAATCCATTAAACGATTAAACCAAAGTCTATCTAAAAGGTTATTTGATTTTACCGCATGAGAAGATTTTCACTTACGCCAATAATTCATTGGAAGTTTTTTTTGGACAAGATTGTTAAACATAAGACGCAGCGATAAAGCCAGTGATGTGTTCGTAAGTAATATGCAACGGGCATTGTGACCTTTGGCACATTGCAAATACGAAGTGTCTAAAAAGTAATTAAATCCAACAAAACCGGTTCATAAAAAAATATGATAGTCAAATATAGAAATAGACAAGACACTGTAGAAAGCAAACAGCCAATCAAAGATGGTTCATAGGTTAACATGTGATTATAATCTAAGTATGTGTACTAAAAAAGGTACCCACCCACATTAAAAAATGAAACATGACCACCGGCGAACCAAATATTTTTATTACAATTTTGAACAATGTTATATTATATTTGAAGTGGTGTTTCCTTCCGATAGATAACATACGTGGAAGCCATAGATGTAGATAATATTAAAAATATCATACGTTCGCAAGCCATGTATTTTCAAGTGCTTGGCGATAAAATTGGGGAAAACAGTAAATTTTCTATAGAATTAAATCACTAAACGTATTTACAATGCTCAGATATGGTTTATACAAACCTTCAATCGCGAATACTGTTACCGTCATATTCAAATAAGGATTTATACAATCTTCAAGGGAAAAAAGGATAAAAAAAAAATTGAAACTACGATTCAAAAAATTTGAGCACCACTAACTATATCTCTTAGTAACCTGGTGATGCGTATTCTGTTTTGTTATAATAGTTTAAGATTGATAATGTATATTTTCTAAGAACATATGATAGTTACACTCTATTTTCGTTCAATAATTTATCATAATTATACAATCATAAATTATCTACAGATAATGATAATCCCATTTTTATTGATTGTGATTTTCATGATGTGTCAAGTTTTCCATATTGTTTAATTATCACTGGGAAAACTACGAAACCTGCGTCATGTAAGCAATATGCCTTCATAATTAGCGATAAACTTATTAATCATTGATTATTTGCATTAAAAATATGCACAAGGACAAGTGACAGTAAATAAATGGCGGTGGAAAACAAATCACAACAACGGAATTGTATAATATTTCAGAAATGTACATATTTCTTTAGCTGATATATTTAATGTGACACTGTACTACCGTAAATCCACTAAGTGTAAGTTGTGGCACTTAACTTAATTTCTTTCGTTCTTATATTTTTTATATCATATTATATAGGATAAAAAAAGATTAATAACATCATCCCGAAACCTCGACATCATCATATAACATACTCTTTTAATCGATACATTTTTAATAGGCATTTTGCGTACGGGTGGTGCACATGTCAAATGAGAATTTTTATATACAATAAGAACCGAATGGAGATTACGTTACGGTTTTTTTATTAGTCTATTTCATCACAGAAATACTCACGAGTTCAGTATTTTGTGAATGATGAACTCGTATGTCATAGAGTTGATTTTTAGGATACCGTGGAGTTATAAAAACATAATTAGTAATGATATTCAATACCGCATAATTAAAAATTCTAATACGTGCTAAGTATTGTCGACTTAAACATAATACAATTTCTTACCAAGGAGCGCTATAGTAACTGTAGTAAATATTAATATGTACACGTGAAAAAACTTGTATTGTAAGAATACATAGTACATGATAGTAACTAGTATACTTAGTATACTGTCGCTTGATAATCACGGATGAAAATCAGTAATGTAGATAACGATCGCTATCCAAGAAACTATTAGTTGTCTTGTGACAGTATTAATTCTAGGCAAGATAAATCATATCGCTAATATAAGACGAAGTTAACTTATAATTGAAAACGTAAACCGATTCTCGAGTAAATTTTCATAATACGACACAGCTCTAGGTAACATGCAGCGATTTGACGCCATACCTGCCATACAAGAGATCTGTAACGAGACATTAAAGCAAATTTCATTTTATATCGATATAAAAATACAGAATTTACTAGGAAATAATTAAGTTTTTATGTGATCACTCTCTAGTTTATGTAAAATACAAATGCTATGTTTATTAGATAGTTTTATTATATATAGTCGTTGATAACATCATATAATAATACAGTTTATAAATTTAAATTAAAAAGACCGTACATTTTTGAAGATGGCTTAATAATGAACATTTTAAAATGAATTATTGAAAAGACGAGTGTTGACATTTAATTCTGAGTTTTCCTTGTCTACTTGACATATAGTCAAACATAAAGATAATGTTTATGAACATAATATGAATAGTCCATAGATTAAAGATAAGTGACAGTAAAAATGTTGCCTGTCACAAATTGATATGACTATTATTGTATTCTATGTACGTCTGCCATCTACCAACGTTGGCGATCAACAGTATTTTTTGGAATATGGTGAATATCATTTAATGTTCCAAAACGGAGGTTCAATATTGTGCCGGTAGTACAAACTCAGCTTGTAAATATATGTAATAAACTAATCCAATGTCACTCATCAAATAAGTATAATAATAATAATCGCTAGGATTTAAAGATTTTCAAAAACAGCATAGCAGCCAAAGGGTTAATACTCTCGAGTCGTAAATCATAATAATACTTACTTTTTAGTATGAAATATCGATAGGCGGATATTCTTACGCATTTTATTACGGAGAGATGATGTTTTGTTCAAAGTAGCGCAATGTACACATTATGCGATGAATGTTAATATGAAATGGCGATCAAGATACTGGTGTTTAAATTCGTGGAATCCAATGCCCATAAAGGTTTGCAGATTCTGATGAGGTGGATTAATTGGTGATACCGTTACGGGAGACACAGGGCATTATGCGACAAGAATATGGAGGAAGGTCACGGATCCGGTTTCGATGTGGACATTGAGTAGTTACCTGGTTGCATTTGCTTTCAGTTTATTGCATGCGCATTAAACAGAGAAATTGAAATGATATTCGCAATGGAATGTACGTAAATCCGCAAATAGAATAAAAAACTTGATTTCTCAAACACTTTTCAGTATAATAATAAATAATTCAAATATATCTTAGATATCAATATACTTTAAAGATATGCATTATCTTTGCCAACTAATGCCAAGACCAAACACTCATAATTCCTGATGAAAAACTACAAAATATTTCACACAATTTAACGATAAATTCAGTTTTCTACTGGAATGTGAAAACTCACTATCGGTCTTTGTGTATTGAATTATTATTCGTTATATGTGTACTCTTCGTGGTGACTACTACTGCATCAAAATACATCATGTTGGTACTCATTTTATGCATAATTTTACGT
>JAGVSQ010003814.1:0-20682 GCA_022683975.1 Rhyacophila evoluta
GGCGGCACGTGGTGTCCATATGCTCCACTAAGGGAGCGAACATGGAAGAAGAAGATATAAAGGCAAAATTACGTAGCCCTATTTTTTTTTTCGGCAATTGCAATGTATACAACTTGGCACAGTTCTATCGAAAGGATGTAAGCGGCCAATGCCGAATTATAGTAGTAACCAAATTTGCCTTCAATGTTTGAAAACAGAATGGCATGTGAAAATCGTGACCAGGAAAAAGTATCATACTTCTACCACATCTTTTTTGAATTAAATTAGATTTGGTGAATAAATACTAGTTCATTAGTATGAGTGCACTTTGGGATGTTTCTATTAGTATATGTGGGTTGCGTTCTTTTGCCTTTCTACATTCAATATGGATCTACCCAGTGTAAAGATGTCCAACCCAAAAATGGAGTTTATGAAACCGTGCAATGTGAAATCGTGTCTTGGCAGGTTTTTATTCATTTAGTCGGTCGTTGATTGAAACATTACTTGCCTTAAAATGTCTGCGATATTCGTAAAATATGCAACTGGACCACAAGTTCAAGACATGGTAAAAGTTGTAAAAAAAAAAATTCTTTCAATTTTTGACACATGTAAACCCGTCAATTTACTATTTTATTTAATTGTAAGATGTTTCAAAATGTTTAATTGATTCTTGCTTGATACTTATTTCCTTAGTTTACATTGCTTTTCATTTTTATGGTAGGTAATGAAAATTAGTGATTAAATAAAAATAATAACATTCACGAACATACTGTACATAGATAGGCATTAGAGAGGCTTGTGCATTATGACTAGGAGGCCGCGGGAAAAAACTCGGCATGCGGCCGTGTCAAATTACAGTGTATTTAAAAAGTCAATCCATATCGATGTACCAAAAAAAAAACACAAACATCGCCGAATAATACGACTAATAATTACTTATCAGTCGAGAAGAATTCTGAAATTCTCATCTCCGGAAGACGGCTTTGCAACGGCTTGTTGAAAACTTCTACCGGTCAATTTGTCGATGGATTAAACGCCCACATATATTTTAATGTTAAATTTAAATATCGTTCTACCGTCACTGTCATAGCTACTCATTTATTTTATTATAAGTATTTCTCTTAACTTAAATATATACAAATTTCTATTTCCACTTGGTTCTTTTAACTCGCCCCTTACTCCTTCAAAATTAACGGTGCTGGATTCCAATCGTCCAGTTAAAACGAATGTTTTCAATTGAAATGGTACAAAATCTGCTAGATCAATTTTTTTAATCACATACAAAATAATTGTGGTATGTATTGTAAGTAAAGTGATATAAAATAAATGCAGGACCTAAAAAATAAAGGCGAAATACCATTCAAACACTAAGCTATTGTGTCTAGCCGCTTAGAATGATTCCTCTATTCCCCTCTGAGATGTAATGACATTGTTCAAATTCGACGCTGCCTAACACACATACCAACGTCATCCAGTACACAAACGGACATTCTGGTTCTGGATTTAATACAAAATAATTATATTTCTGTTGATATTGTTCAATGTTTTTATTTCGTAATGACTTCATTGAAATCAAATAGGTTTTTGTGAGGAATATATAATGTACGAAGACCTTACAATCGGTTTATTTGGGGAAATAAAGTGAAATATAAATACTGGTCACTCGCTATTCATAACATAGCAGTAAGAGTTAAATATATAGTGTATTGATTTAAGAGTTATATGGGAACTGTTAGTTCCTTTATGCGAAATACTTCCAAGGATTGTATGAAACGAAAATGTCACAAAATGATTTATATTTTGAGCTTTTATCTCATAGTAATGATATGTTGATTATAGTCATAGAATTTAATAGTTTTCATGTTCAAACATTTACATAATGTGGCTAAAAACATGTCCAGACTTTGAAGCTTAACATCTCAAGTTAGCAAAATTTTAGTTGGTTAATTTTCGTTTATTTCAATCCATTTGATTGTTATTAACGGTTAATAGATAAGTCCGCTTTTAAACGAGACACTTTTTCGCAATTCTACTCGTGTCGTCCAGCGATGTCATGCATACAAATGTGTTGTTTAAATTAGTATGAAAAATGTGTATAATAATGCATATTTGCATTTATAATTGTACAATTAGTTTTAATAGTGTGATAATATGCTATTCTTCAATTGGTGTAAAATCACTAGTAAATAATTATCTCATAATCAAAGTGGAAATATTGAAATGCATTATTTATAGAGGGAAATTACTTTTGACTCAAATCTATTAAACTTATTTGTCTTCCCGATAGCCTAGAGGGTAGTGTGCACGCTTTGGAGTCGGAGATCGTAGGTTCGGCTTTCACAACTGCTGGATTTGAAAAATATCAAAAAATCCAGGGCTGGATGCCTCGATCAGGGTTGACTGACAACCAATTCGCGTGAAAAAATCCATTTCTGAAGTGATCATCTTCACATTGATGATCCATATGGTCTGATTTCGGAGCGGATATAATATTTATGTACTATAATACGCCGTACAATGTTGTACAATGTATCAAGGTTCGTAATAATCATTCAAATACTTCACTTTCGTGTGAATATCTTCACAGTATATATATCCATACTGTATAATTCGGTGCGTTCATGGTCTTAAAAAATTCTAAGTTGAAAATAAATTTAAAATCATTTGGTGTTGCTATTATAACAGTTTTAATGCACGCCGGCTTTCGCCGTCGTCGTTGAATCGAAAATACAAGTAAAATGTGAAGATAGCACAGACACAGTAACGATCCTCGCACGATCAAAGGGTTAATGCAAAAACGACGAAATAGTATTCTGGTCGCACTCGAGTTTGAGACGCTCGGTGGCCGAAGCCAAGTGGGCGGCAAGCAGGGTTGTAAGGGCCTCTTAACCCTCGACGCACCAGCAGCGATCTGAACTAAGGCACGATTAACAAACGGTGCTATGAAGCTTTATGTAAAACAACAGAAGTAGTAATTCAAAACTTTTGGATGGATCGAATAGTAATTGATGGGTATAAATTATGTTTGTGTATTGTATTCTTAGTCGAAAATAGTAGATTTGTTGGTTTGTTCACTGATCTTAAGGTCTTGTTCATATCGAGGCTAATTTAGAATACATTTTCTAAAAGGAGTTATCTCACATCGATTAATTAAAACTTTTTTTCTAACACTGCTATATTTTTTACTTCGATTAACATTATTATTATTAGTAATTGATACTACAATGTTTTTAAGATTCTTGAAATTCTATCGAGCAATGCTAACATTAAAAAATTTATTATTAAAAAAATACTATATCTAGAGAGCACGAAACTCGAATTTTTTCGTATAAGTAACTTAAAGTTTAATTGTTTGTGGTATCTTGTATCATTGGCATATTTTTGTATTGCAATATGTCTACATAATTTACAAACATTTTTGAAGTGTCTTATTCAGTGTGTGTCATGTTTCAAAACATCTAAATGAAAAATAATTGTTGTCAGCATTTATCGCTGTTATCAGGAATAAAGATATATCGTTCAGCATTCAAAGTATCAATAATCCAACACTTGAAAGATCCCACAACCATGGAAAGCTTGCGCGTTTCGTCACGAGCGCTGGCGATTTTAATCAGCTAGTCTCATAAAATACAGGATTAAATGCCTGGCGTGTTACGCACTTGGATAACGGTATGATAATCTTCACAATGTGAAGATACATATGTTTCAAATGTGGAGGACAGATCAACACATTACAATTTACACCAAACATAAATGTATACCCCTGCAAAATTGACATTGTTATTTTAAATGTCTCTTACTAGATCTATAACCATTTATATAATAATGTTACTACTGCTTGTTTTTATATTTTTGATAGGGAGTCATTAATTAACCCTTGTTAATTGTTCCGTCATTTCAGCGAGAAATTGTTTTGCATCTTTACGCCTAATTTTTAAAATAATAGGACGAATATAAAATATTGAAATTGAATAATAACGTTGTATTTGTTTCATTATAAAAATCTACAAATGTTTCTTCATGATCACTCTCGCACTAGGGTTCACAGATTTACAAAAACACTGCTAAGTCTGGAGGGATAATTTAAGAAGTAATTTAAATTCGATAATTTTTTTTGAGAATCCCCCATCTCACTAGAAAACAGGTATTTAGTTTAGTTTATTAGTTCAAATAAAATTAGGTTTGTAATTGCGGAATATCCGGTATTTGGTGCGCGAAGAGTTAAGTAGACGAAAGCTTTGACGGAGCCGACGCTTTTTATGCCATTTTTCGCGCCCCTTTATGCTTTATTCCCGCGGCCACCTAGCTAACTGAAGCCACCCCTGACTCATCCCATATGGCATATGCACTGACATCGGGTGCTGTCAAACGATTTTTTCAGACAATTTATAAACAGACCACTATTAAAAATTACATTTATTTCAAGATAATAAACAATTGCTCTATTATGTTATTTGTTTTTATCGTTATGTTGTCTTATCGGTAGCCGAGGTTCAATTCCCACAGCTGCTGAATTTTTAAAAAATTACTGACATTGTTTTTTAAATTTGTCTGACCACTAATTCTCGTGGAAAAAATGCGGATAACTATATAGATCCTCCATTGATGGAGTGGATATCTTCACTGTGTATAAATCCATATGCTCGCATTTAAATGTCCAAACACAAAATGTATTTCTACTTGCAAGTGTTATAATATGTTTGAGAATGATGATTTTTTATTCAATTCAATCCCAAAGCTTGGCGTCCCTGTAGATTTTAATACTGTTTCTATTGTGTATAATATTAAAATAAAACTTATCAAATAAACGCATTCAACAGTTCTTTCAAAATTTTCACTCACTTTGTAAATTACTAAATAATTTTAGATTTTTTTGTTTTTATACACGTTTATGTTGCCGTGCGTTTTTGCTTTGCTCTTATCGGCGCGGTTTTGTCCTATGGTCTTATACTGCAGCGCCGTTTTTACTTGTGTCATAGTTCGCTGGGCCAACGCTACATTTTTTACTACGTCTATTTTAAACAAAAAAATTAGCTGCCTTTTTGCAAATACTACCTAAACCAAAATAACTAATTTTTTGTATCGGATTTGTATAAAACATATATATACAAATCAATTAGAATGAAATGTTATGCCGTGTGATATTTTATTAAAATGCACTCGTTTTTTTTCTTTTGGCGAGAGTGAATTTGTAGGCTATTTTGGATTCGTGAGTATTTTCCCGCTCTGTAGCCTGAAGCTATACAGGAGTCACGGTTGCTTCTAGAACCCAGCGTAAACAGTGCTTTCTTGAACAACAACCGTGTGTGAAGTAGTCAGTTAATTGCACTCTTTACAGCCATTATCCACAACTTTGTGTTAACCTCAGAAAATATTTTTATACACCACACTAATGTAAAATTTCCTTAGATTGCTCAAGTTTGGATTGCTATTTTATACCTGGCTATATGTACACATAGTAAATTATGCTCTGACGGACTTTAATAACATATTGCAATGTTATCATGGCGATTGCGTAAATATCTGCTTCTTTCTCAAACCGTATATAATTTTCAGTTCAATATTGGTCAATACGTCAATCAATTAAAACAATACGGTATTTAAATTTGTGTATAATGCAATTCTTTTAATATTCTTTAATATCATTCAATTGATTTTGATGCTCACCTAAAGCATTCTATACTGTTTGCATTTGTCAAAATAATGAAAGTTTTTTATGTTTATAGTCACGTAATTATCTTAAACTCGGTTTCGCATTTTATTCAGCATGTAAATTAAAATTAAAAACTAACGGATGCTGTACAATGATAGTTCATTTCTAAATTCTCATTTTATTGTGTACAGATTTACGATTTCGTTGTTTGCATTTTTGTTGAATAAATCCAAACATTTAAAAAAAGATTATGCATGTATAATAAGGTTGCCAGTTTCGAATATGTGCAATGTGATTTGCACCGAACGTGTTTGAAGAAGGCACTTCTGAATGCATTTCCATCTGCGTTAAACTATGCGTAAAAAGTGAATAGCCCACTTCACAGCCGCCCCATCTGTCGGCTTCTGGTTTCCGATTCTTCGCCGACGCGTTTGTGAAACAAGAGTGATCGAGGGCTTTGATTGATATCGAACCCCCTCTGATGCATTAAAAAGTGTTCAAAGTTTTATACCCTCTTATTTTTTTTCTAAAAATAGATCGTATTTTTAAATATTAATTTGTCTTCCTACTCGATGAGAGTAATTCAACCATTTTTGACATATACAAACATTTCCTTTACAATGCAGTATTATTGCACCCTGCCAGATCATGCCTGCGTTCTGTAACTCCGCTGAATACATCATGTAAATAGTATTTAGCAGCCTCCTAGAACGACGATAACCGGTTAGCTTGAAGAATTAGTCAGATTTGGCGGTCGAGTCAGGTCCAGGTTTGCAGCTTCACATTTTCAGTAACGGCTGGTCTGTATGGCCTTTCTCTTATCTTATCAAACATAAACAATGCCCACCGTATTGTCATCACTACTGGTATGGTAGTTTTACACTTACAATTAGAAATAGCAGATTTTTTCAGTTCTTTGTGTGGTTATTAGGAAGACGAATATCATCACTAGGCAGAATAGCAGAATTCTCGATTACACCACGCATAAGTTGACAAATATTCGCGGAAGAATTCACCTATTAGAACGATCAGTCGACGATATCATCTAACTTTGCCACTTTTCACACTTAACCGTATGCACACCAACGACTCACCAATGAGTCGGGACGATTTCTCATAATAGACGTATAATATTCTATGTTTCAAAAATGGTTTCGAGATAACTCATCAACTCATTAATACATACGCATAATATGACGCGAGGTCACACCAAACATCTGTGAGTTGACCAAATGTCGTAAGTCAAATTATTTTTCTTGCCTGTTTTAATATCTCGAAAATCTCTGCCGTACAGGGCAAGATCATATAAATCGCGACTAGCAGTTGAAGAGTTAACGTATTAATTTGTGGTAACCTGCAGTGATATATGACTAGTGAAAGAGTGCCTTCATATCAGTGGAATTGAAAAAAAAATTTAATGTTGTATGATGCGGTGTATAAACCCCGAATCGTGTTTTATCGACCACTTAAGTAGCCATATTGTGTATTGCATTGTTGTCTGTCTACCGCAGCCAAGAGTGTCGAGCCAAGAGTAAAATCAAACGAATTCAACTCGATAGCATACTTTTACCAAGTTTTCAACTAAAGTAATATGAACACCTTATTTATTGAAGGGTGAGACTGTCATACAAACGTTGCTATAAAATTGTATTTAACATTCCGTATGACGATTACGTCTTAGGCCAAAATAACTATAAATAGGTGAGTTAGCAAGTTTTTGTGACGACAGCGTGTTGTCGCGACTATTTATAGCTATTTCGCATCTCTGTTGCCGACGCTCAGCTGCTGTCGCTCTGCCGCTGTGGCATCTATCGTAGCCTCTCGGCCTTAGATTTGTTGTTTCGGTAGCTGAGAGAATATTAATGGTTCAATTCCCGCAGCTACTTTAGAATTTAAAAAGTTAAAGATGCAGTATGGTCTGCCTAATAAAATAATCTCAAAAGATAAGTTTTCGCGCTGAAATCTATATGCTGCACGCTTAATTATTTTCCAAGATAAAGATTATGGTGAAATTAATACATATATGTACAAACCAAGCTTCAGGTGACTAACTGCTTCAAAGCATAAATATTTTAAATAATTTCGTTTAATTTAACATACTGCAACATTTAATACATTCGTATAGTGATGTGATTAGCACATAACCCACATTAAAATATGAACTAAACCATACATGCTATCTTTTATCTACGTTTTTATTTGTATTGCAGTTTTTTTTACCATGTCCGCTCCAAAAATATGGATTATGAATCTCCGTATTTTGAAGATATGTATTTATAGATGATTTTTTACAAGAATTGTGTTAAGGAGAGACTAAAATAGAACATAACTCAATGAAAAGATATCCTCATTGATAATTCGCTTTTTATCCCGCGTGGGTTGGGCTTGGTCGCCTATGTCGGGAGACCGTATATTACATGTACTATTAAAATTTGCTTGAAAGTCTAATAAAATATACAATACAACCGACAGTTGTTAATTGTAAATATATTCTGATTACAGCCTGGCCTTTTCAAGTAAAAGTATATAGTGTAATTAAGTCGTTTTAGTCTTTTGATAATACGCAATTAAATCATTTGTCAGGTTAAAAACGATTGTTTAATACTGAATATCAAACCACTGCAATTCAACTCGATAGCGTAGAATCAACGAAAAAGCTCGCTTCTCACGAATTAGTAAGTTTATAAATAATGCATCACTGTACGGTTGGCTGTAGCTTGTCTGGCACACGACTCTAGACTTAGTATGCGGCGATGTGACGTTCACATCCCGCGGCGGCGTTTTGTTTCCAACCGACGCGAGACGTGTCACGAACTTTGTCGTGATTAGTCTCCAAATGAGACGTTTGTTTTAATTAAACGACTAATTTTCCATTGTGTTTCTTATCTCACCGCTTTCTACGTGTGCGGTGTTTTTTTTGTTACAAAATAATTGTTGAATCTCTTTTTTTCAATACTATAATTATAATATATGTATATATTATTGTCTCCCTGGTAGCGTAGTTTGTAGCGTCCGCGCCTAGCAATCCGGAGAATGCTGATTCGATTCCCCATCTGTCTGATTTAAAAAATCTAAAAATGCATGGCTGGATGCCCATTGGGTTGAGTAATTGTCTAACAAAAGTTTCTCGCGAAAAATAATCTGTTAAGCCGTCTTCACATTGCGAAGATCCATATACTCCACTTTGGAAGCGACCATTGTATAAAAAAATGTATTTATACTATACCCTGTCCGCTCCTGAAATGGGGCATATGGATCTACACGATGTGAAGATATACGGTTTAAAAGTTGAATATATAGAATAGATCTGCACAATGTGACGATATGTCTTCATATATTATTTTTGCACGAAAATTGCTCGTCATATAATTGGTCGACCAAATGGAGATCCAGCCCTGCATTTTTTCGGATTTTTAAAAATCCGGGAGATGTGTTAACCGAACCCGTATCCTCCGGATGCAAAGTCCACACGCTAATCTTCACGCCATGTAACACATGTTTTTTTTCTTCTTTTTCCGTGATGAGATTCTCTGTTACCCGTTAGTCGATATGCTTTTTCCCAGGCCATGCCAGCATCCCATAATTTTGAATACATTCTCTGATACCTGATGACCTTCATGGCACCAGAATTTCGCCATATAAAAGAAGAGGCAAGGAGTAGGTTTTATAGTGGCATCTGCAGCACATGTCACAGCCTTTTTCAGTGTCACTGCAAGCCAGCAAAAATTCTATTTTGTAATCGCTGTCTTGTGTTTAACAGTAATTGCGTGGATCAATTAGTTTTATCGTGGTCAGTTAAAATTTACTCGTCAGAACTTAGTTGTTCAATATATAAAATTGAACATCAAATTAATTGATAAAGTAAATTAAACCGAGGATTCACCGGTAAAGTCAATTTCATGGGTCGAGCTTATATTTACATGGTAAAACTTCGTAACGAAGCAATGCAAAGATTAGGTTTATAAGATTGAATTTTGGAATATGTTATTTACACATTGTATAACTTCTTGTCAAAACGTTAACTTATGGGCTTAACATATTCCCCGTTTGTTTTTTACTTCAAACATAGTATAATTTACTTTGATGTTTGATAAACCGAAAAATATTATTAATTAACTATACCACGCAATAACACTGGCACGTCACAGATCAGGTGTCGAATTCGCCATCATTTGTTCTTGCGATGTTGGTAAAATCAGACTCAATTTACATATTTATGCATGTCCACTAATGTTAATCCTTTCGTATGTATGTTTACATATAATGTGTTTTGCACTTGGTTGATGTAATTATTTTTTTTTTAAATAGAGAATTTTACTTATCAACTACAGAACATTATATATACGGAACCCTTTTAGCATCCAAATCTTTCATTTTTGTTTATGGTAGTCACCCTACTTGTTTTTAATTATAATTCATAGTAATGTTACCTGCGAACACGTTATTTGACGAGTCTCAGCGCTTGAGTTATCTACAAATCAAATTGATGATATGCACTGATTTGATCTGAGGATGTTATTATTTCTTAATTTAAGTGCTCGCCAGTCCAAGACAAATTTAACAAGCGACTCGCGTAAGTGTTAATGTTAGTGTTAACCCAACGACTTATATAACGAGTAAAACACTGATAATACCAATGATGGTACTTCATATTACTTCAAGAAATAAGGGGAAATGGAAAAATGTTAAATCACAATATCAATAAGGAACATTATTCCATCGTCAATTTATTACATAATGTATTTGTTATTAATGAAGGTTACGATTTTTAAAGTGATAAAAAATATCCTAGATTCTAGTACCCAGAATGCCAATGGTGTAGCTTGATATGAAATACTCGTAACTAAATTATCTTTGTATATTGATACAATCTCGAGTACGATTTATTTTATTTTCTATCATCTAAAATTCAATGTTGTATAACTAGAGTATTTGAGAATGAAATGGAATTGATTTATATAAAATATTAATTTAGTTTTAATATCGTAACTAATTTTAAATTACTTCTGAGAACAATGTATTCTCGCGATGTTGATTCTCTTTTGATTATGTTGATTGTATTTTATTACTTACCGATTTTTTTCTCGTGACAAACTTTCAACGGAAGCTAAAGAATAACTTAATTATGCGAAACCTTTAACCGCGGTCTGAGTATATTGAGAAACCCCTGTGAGATTTAAGGGTGGCGGGTGGTTGCGCGACATCAAACGTTTTGTCGGCGCCTTTGATGTCGGCAGGGTGTGAGTAGCGGGCTATGGGAGCACGGGCCTCCGGGAGCGCGCTACGGGCGGACTGTCGCAGTGTGAGTCGATGTGAATCGGCAGTGTCAAACACAAGACACGACATAACTTTCGTCATTTAGCGACTTTTGTTAGCTGGTTTTTTCATCTATTTGAGACAGTGTTTTGTGATGTGATTGATAATAATAATTATGATAAATTATTGACTGTAATATGTAATGTTGTATTGCATATATTAACGGTATACTTATTTCAATATTTGATTATATGTATTAACATCATTTTAATACTTTGAGTAATACTGTCCGGAATGCTTAGCAGCTTCAGTGTTACAAATAATACATCCTACGCAATTTCTCGCACGTGTTTAATTGATTTGGTGATTAATAGTTTCCATGTATTTCATCTGTAAAACTATTTATGTATCTAAAGTTAACGGTCGTGTTAGCTAATGTTATTTTGATTACTCAGAAAACTCATAACGACAACAGCAACTGTTCGAACCTTCAAAGACTTCGGTCACGATGATTTTTAAATCGTTCTTACTAGAAGCTTTCAATTAGCTAGCTAGAGTGATCACAGAATTATGTATATTTCTGGATGATGTAATACCTTTTATCATTTAAAATATGAAATTCAATGTTGCTAATCGATTCTAAAGCCTTATTTCTGGTCCTCACATTAATGTGCCATTGTAAATAAAACTACTTTACGTTTTTAGTAAATCTCTCTCAATAATGCACTCTTCTCGTTAAAGGGATATTTCGTTAATGGACATTCTTTCAAAATAGCACGAAAAACATGACCATTGAATACATTGGTTTCCGTTACTTCTGTTTGTTTTTGTACGGAAGTATACCGGGTTGAAATTGATTATGCATCGTTCGTCGGTATACAATGATTGACACTTGCAATTAAAATACACAATATTTGATGACCGCCAAAAACAATTTCTCATAAAACATTGTAGCATAATATTAAAAGCTTATTTTCGATTGTATATTGTCCACCTAAATTGTGTTAATATTAGGCTAAAAATGATTGAAATAAAAATGTAATCAAATTGAAGCCGTAGAAATATAATTCCCACAATTACTCAAAAACTTATTTAGTGAATTATATCGAGTCCACACGAAGGTTCTATAAAAATAAAATCATTACGGTGTGATGCGTTGAAAATCAATCTGAAAAACGAATGTCCAATTTTCTTTATTAAATGAAACCTGAACATGAATCTGTTGAAGCTGTATTGAACTGATTAACTATTGCGAGCCTTTGAATGAATAATTCCGGGAAGAAATAACAGAACTATCGCATCTAGTTGAGCAATAAGATAAAATCTTATTCGAAGTCGCCGTTAATGGTATCAAAAAAAGTATACCCTCTACGTTGTATAATAGAAGGCGCACATAGAAAAAGAAGTTAAATAATATATTATGATTGTAATATGTTCGTGTTGCACACTCCTGACATCTATGACTGTTGTATTAGATATTTCAAATCAAATATGTATTATTTGTGACTCGATCGAGTGGGTCTTGCCGATGGTAGGTTAAAATAGCTTACGTCCTATTCGGAAGCGGGACGCGGTTCGTTTGAAAATGACAGTGTGTGGAAGGTTCTTTAAACGAAGCTATTCGTCCATTGCGTTGTGCCTTCCAATTCAAACCACTTCAACTTCCAATATAATCCGCAACTTACACAGTGTTCCTCAAATTTGTCGTACATCGTTTTATTTAAAATATGAATATTATTCGTTTTGTAACTATCCTATTATCAAGTCATTATAATTATTAGTCTCCCCGGTAGCTGAAAGGTTAGCGTGCGCATCTCGCACCCGGGAAATTTGAGTTCGATTCCCACATCTGTTAGAATTTTTTAAAACCCAAACATGTAGGCCTAGATATCTATCTGCTGGGCTTGTAATCAACAAGAACTCGTTCAAATCTGCGTTTATTTTATAGTTTTCAGAGTGATTCGTAATAAACCTTTGCTTGTAATTTTTTTATGTATATCAACATACGTTGACAGATTGCCGGAAGGCGGATTTAAAAAAAAAATATATCTATTTCAGTATACTACTAAATATTCCCACCATCCATCCACCTCGTTCTTACGTCTGGTATTAAACAGACTTATCCTGGGGCTCTGATATTGAGAAATAGTATACTTTATTCGACGAGAATATTTCGGGAGTAAATATAATTTTACTACCCATGGCATGAAGGTTTGCCACGCACTCAAGTGTGCTGAAGTTAAATGTAAAAAAAAAATAGAACTTTATTTTAAGAGTCTTTTTGATCAAGCGACAAGCGAGAGGTCATTAAGGTATCAGGAGACTACAAAGTGTCACTGATGACTTAGAGTGACCGTCAGTGGCAATAGGTGAGTTGATTGTGCTGCTGAAAGCGGAAATGTAGGCATGCGAAGTGACAATGGTGATGACGTTCATCATCGTAAACCAACACGTCGGACTGGGCGGTAACGAGGCGGAGATGGAAGGAGAAATGCGTCGAATCAGTGATGAAAAATCGACGATCCAATCACAAATTAATTACGGTATGAAATTTAATAGAGAAGAGTTATTAACGACAACTGATAGTTATGGTGCGTAAAATAAATTCGTTACATAAAAGTATTATTTTTACAAAGTGATACTAATGTTATAAATAATATCCATTTCTAAAATTTATTCCAACGTTGAACCCACATGGATTGATTTGTACAGTAATTTTTTCCATGTGAAAAAAAGCTAAAAGCTCCAACCACTTGGATGCTTTTAGCGTGCTCTTTTGGAAGAACAATGTAGTTGTGGGTTAGAAAAAATGGCTACAACTCTTTTTTAGACGATCACGAATAAAAATCTCAATTTCGCCAAAATTTTGGATGGATGGTTTCTGCATAACTACATCCAAATGTCACAATGATGTATCACTATCAAACCAACTACTTTTTCTTCCATGTCAGCTCCGTAAGTGGAGCACATAGACATAATGTGCTGCTTCAGAACATCCCTTTCGCCCGCCGGTATTCTTGCGTCCTCCCAGGTCATACCTGCATCCCGTAACTCAATAAATAATTATATTCTATATATAGTATTTAGCGGCTTTTCGGGACCCCGAAAACCGGTCGGCTTGAAAAATAGGCCGGTCAGGTTCAGACTCTCTTGAGGGATCCGCAATATGTGGCCAAACCAGGTCCAGCGTCGTAGCTTCACTTTGTCAGTGTCATGGTCCATTCTCATATCTTATCATTTCGAAAGAATTTATGTTACCGTATCCCCAGAATCCACCACCTGTTCTCTGTTTGGAAACAAACTATAACTGCATAATAATACACACAGCGTAAGACAATGATTTAATGTTAAAAAAAGGTTTTTTTGTAAAACAACGCGAAAACGTAAGATTAATTTGATATTTAGCGTTCGTCATTATATTCAACTTGTTCAACCCGCTAATTCCTTGGCGTATCCAGACTTGAAATACTGATAGCTATTTACCACGAGCTTAAGCACTGTTGGCACGCGAGCTTTTTTGTGTTTTAGCGTCACTACGGTGCGTTGTCGCCGCACGAGGAAGTAGATAGCACGCCCGTGGGCAGGAAGGACGATCGAAGATAGCATCTGTGACTCACGGCCGAGGTGCAACAAAGGTATCTCATAACTTCTCGCCTGCATACCGTGTGTACCTTCGTGCATGCGTTGTTTCTTTTGTATTCACAGATACAATCGTTAAAATAGTAATGCCTCTGAGGAATTCATTAGTTGATCACCACAAATTTAATATTATCTTGCGGATAAAAAGAGAGATACGTTTAATAAAAGATGTAGTCACGTTTGAGGAATTAAAAATACTACCCACAATCGAAATTTCGTGAGTTCTGTATGTTTGTTGACATTAATTATCATAATCCATAATAACTCATTTGAAAATCCCCTAGTCTGTATCGTATAAATGGTATATATATACGTCGTTGTCTCACTGTTAGCGTAGTTGGTAGCGTGGGCGCCTGTCTATCCGGGGAATGCAGATTCGATCCCCCATTTGTGTTGGACTTTAAGCATATCAAAAATGCAGGACTGGATGCCCGTTGAATTGAGCCATTGTCTGACAAACGATTCTCGTGAAAAAGTATCTGTCAAGGCGTCTTCACACTGTGTAGATCCATATGCTCCACTTTGGGAGCGGACGTGCTATACAAGTAATATATATAAATACATACTATAAAACCTAGAACACATGTGTGTATCTATCTGTCACATAAATTCTTCCCAAACGGTATATAGTAGCGACGTGAAATTTTCACATATGATTTTAATAGATATTTTTAGGTTTACTGTGTAACCTTTAATTTTATACATCATCACCAATAATCAACACAAGATTGAAATATTGTATACTGTCAAGTATTGAAATAAGTGCGTAGTAACAGGATGAATACAATTTAAATGAATATCGGATAAGTTTGAAACTGTCACAGGAAAAGTCGGATTGTAAAGTTAATATATAATAATATTATATGTATATTTGCGGGACATCTTTGAAAATGGTGGTCGCGCGCTCTGATTTAAACAAGGGATAAATGATTATCTATAAAATATTTAAATAGTAATAAAGAACATTTAGTTTGTTGAACAGTTCACACAAATTCGCAACGAAATATTAAGTTCAAATTGTCATTGAATATAATAACAAGAATTTACTCAATTTTAGGACATTTTAATCAGTTGATTTTTGACATATCTTCACCAAGTATTTCACCGCTAACTGCAGGACAGTTAGTGAACAAAATCATAATTGAAGATACCGTCATACGTGGACCGAGACTATAAAGAGATTGTTATTAAAGTAACGCATTTTTGCTTTGTCCCATTATGAGCATCCCCGCGAGAGTCGGGTCGGTCGACAGGGAAGGCTGCAGCGGGACCTCTATGCACAAAGGCTCGAAAGTTTTCCGCGGTGGCTGTGTGAGCTCAAAAGAATCCAATTGGAATTAATAATTTCGACTATGAAGTTTTAATACTCGTATTTTTGCATCGATTTTTTTCGTATAATTTATACGGTTGCTTCATAAAATCTAAAACAGATTTCAATATTAAACGGAAATTATCTATTATAACAAATAAAGTATGAAAACTTTTCAATCAGTACGTTTGAAGAAATAAAATAAATTACAAGTATAATTGATTTCTATAAAATCCCATATGCGTTCAATGATTACACAATAAAAACATTCACCAACATCACATTGTTTGGCAGTGTAATCTCTACGACACTGAGACGAAATATAGCTTGCAGCAAACTTCGTGTTCAAAAAAAAATTCGTGGCTTCTTAAAAGGCATAAACAATTTTTCTCGCAATAACCCCCCCGAGATTTTATCGTCACTATTAACCGTTATAGAGCAGACCACTACAACGCGTTAGAATCTTTGGCACGTGTTGTGGACAGTCCGGTGTGTAAATGTGGGGTTGAAAATCAAGATATCAATTACATTGTTTGACAGTGTAATCTTTATGGCACTCAAAGATTGGGCATATTAAAAAGTTTATTCAGACTAAAGTTTCAACTGACTCTTTCAACAAAACTTTTGTTACAGTCTCCACATAATGCTTCGTATACACGAAGCATTATGCGTTATTTATATTATGCATTATTCGTGTACACAAGTTTTTAAATTCTTACAAACATGAAAACTTAAAATTTACATGTAAATATGAATTATTTACATTGTTTTTGTTAAAATGTATCAACTGTTTAGCTAAAATAAACCTGGCTTAAATCATAATATATTGAATTAAAATTATAATATAATGACTCACTTTTAACTCAAGTTTTGTCTAGGTGTGTTTCATTAAGTGAGCAAATGTTTTACTACCGTTACGTTTGTATCAATTTAAATAGAAAATAATTATCGTATTGATTTTCATTCCACACGAAGATTACGGGCCGTGAATATAGAAGATTGGCGACTGAGCGAGAGGGTATCATGCGCGTATTGTCGCCCCGAAAAAGCTCATTCGGTCGATCACGGCTAATTACCGCCCTTAGCCTCACCCCTGGCGAACAACTACCGACGCGTTAATCCTTCTCTCCCCTTTGAGTGTCTCCGCGTGTGTATTTCCCCGTTTGTCTGTGATTTTCTCTGTCTGTCTTTTTATTCACAGGCTTTTGTCGGCGACGAAAGAGATCGGCTTCTGCTACTAAAGTCCACAGCTACAGTTCAACGAATCTATTGAATTAAAGCTATGTGGAAACTAGTGCCTTTATCGATAACTTCTTCTTCCATATCCGCTCCCCAAGTGGAACATATGGACACCACGTGCCGCCACCAAGAATCCCTATCGCCCTACTATTTTTTCCACATCTAAAAAAAATATATTTGATTCTTTTTCGGGCCTCCCCGCCTTTTAATTTTTGATACATATTATGATATAGACAGGTTCTTTTCCAAACTTTTCATTTTTTTTAAATTTTAGTGCCTCTTCTAGTAAGTTTGGAAACCGCTGCCTTATGGGCAAACGTATGTCTTCATATTTTATTCAAATATATAATAAGAATCAATCAAAATGATATATGAAAACGCGCCAGCTTAAAAAGCTATCTACAAATCAATTAATTATATGCACGATTTAAAACTTTTTGTGGCAATACAACAAATAACGATCCATATACGATAGGAAATGACGAATCTAAATTAATTTCGAAATCGATTTCTATCAGGCATCATCAGTCAATCCCATTAATCATATGTAGCTTATCAATATAAAGAGAGGAAGAACAAAATATGTAGGAAGAGCCGAAAATCTCCACGCGTTTTTTCAAGCTTATGAAACCAAAAACGTTAATAAAAATTAAAAAAGTCGTTAATATTTATAAATAGATATATATATATAAAGATTATTTTAACATTCATGAAAATGCAGTACCTCGTATACCACACATAAAAAATGCATCGGATGAAAAGAACTCAGTCAATATCATTCAATAAAATTCTGTATTTTCTTGTCAATATCAAAAAAATATATACTAGTTGACATCCTCAGTTCCTCTGTAAAATTTGTGTCTTATGGTATATGAGGTATTGCTTTGTCGTATTTGTTTATTTTTTAATTTAATAATTTTCCAACTTTTCAAATTTCGTGTTCGTCCTAAAATAGTTTGTGTTAAAACGCTTACCAGGTTTTACTAGGTTCAAGATATGATTTCCTGAAGAAATAAGTGATTCTTGTAATGAAAACTTTTTTTTATATAATTAAATTAGTTTTTCACCAAAGTATTTGCAATTGATTTTCGGTGGACAAATAGTAAATTCCCCCATCAAATAACTAATGCATTAATCTTATTTCGTTGCATTTTTTAACAGTTACTTTCTTTGAGCTACGATAAACATTGAATATATAGCTTAGCCATTGTACGAGTACGATTAATATTTTTCCGACTTATAGCTAGGTACTTGCTATTCATTTTAATTGTGGTAAAACAATATTTTATAATTAGGAATTCAGTCTATTTTGATCTCACCAATTTTACTTGCTCTGCTTTATCCTTATTGTGTAATAATATGCTATATATTATTTCCCATGCACGACCCAGTCGACTGGGCGGCTTCCCCGTGACGTTTACCACTTTTCTATTGGCAAAGTTTCCCATGGGGACACTTCATCACTATCCTCTCTTTTACCTATGCACCGCTGCAACCCGCCAGCGATTCTCAAAGTGTTCAAAGCACACTAGTTCCTTGTGGTATTTCACCCGAATACGTGATTGAACTGTTTCTTTAATAAGCCATGCTTCCAATGCAAATTACTTAAAACTTACACAATACGCATTTGGCAAACTAACTAACCAAGCTTAAATTATGTTTTAGACCCTTTTTAGTTTCTGAAAGCTGTAGTGAGTGCTATTTGCTTCTAGTCGTGCCTTGTATTCTAGCTATTTTTTTCCACCCTATTCGCTCCGAAAGTGTGGCACATAGACCTACACAGTTTGAATATGTCCACTCCGAATTTGGAGTATATGAATATTCGTAATTCAAAATACATGTCTTGACAGACTATTTTTCACGAGAATAGGTTGTCAGACAATTGCTCAATCTAATGGGCATCCAGTCCTGCATTTTCAGATTTTTTTATATCCAGCAGATGTATGAATTGAACCCTAATTCTTCGGATACGAGACGCGCACGCTAACCTTTTGGTTGAATATTAATCGTTACCAGAAATCTATAGTCTTATTGAGTATCTCTAAATTTACTTTCCGGTAATCTTCTCTGTATAAAATATTAAAAGTAATAAATCTAAATGCCTTACTTAATATTTTAAATTGAGTTATTGTTAGGGAAGTTTTTGCTCACGCATACTTATTTTGTTATCATACATGCCTATTAACAAGTTACATACCATTATTTATATTTGTTAAGCAGAATTTTGTTTTTTAGAAGCTTATCCAAGGAGCGTCTCTGTTCCAGGACACAAGTGTTCAAGAGTTGGCTGCAAAATAACATGCGCGTATAATTAATGATAGATATTAGATAAATGTTATCCATCATATAATACACATATCACATATATGTCAACTGGTATAGTCACGTGTGTATAAAATTGATATTTGGTTCGTCATAGATAATTTTAAACGATGTAAAAAATGCACAACTTAGTCCAGGTGCTACAAGCTGAAACTACAATTGTAAATGACGGTCCATGGAGGATTTCCCAAATCATTGTTTTTCGAACAATATCGGTGGATAGTAACATTTATAACCATTTATTTACCTAGTCCATTTCGAAAGTAAAGCGCATGCATGTCTTAAGATAATAACGCAGAAATGAATTACCGCATTATCAAGACTGTGCTTTTTTACATTAGAATTGAATTGGTGGAATTATTGGGTATCAAACAGCTATGGGAATTGAATCCGAAATATCCACTAACCTCTCGGCTACCGGGGAAAAATTAACCATACTTTGTAACGATAAAAAGATACATAACATTTTTAAAATACGTCTCAGTTACACCGCCCCACACTTCGTGATTCTCACTCTGGTCATACCGCGGATTGTACGCTGGCTTTGTGCTGACAGTTGGTGGATGCCCTCGAGGCCTCGGGGCCGAAGACCAGCTCGTCGTCCTTTGTTTTAAAACCCGTAGGGGATGGCCTGACGATAAACAACTCAATCTGTGAAGTTTCACGATACCCCGACGTGAAACGTCGCACTATAAGGTACTTTTCTGAAACTGCGCTTGTTTTTATGAATAGAACCGATTGCAGTATGAATAAATATATTTTCAACCGATTTATATTTTTTTATTGTTACTTATTTTACACACTGTAGATATTAAGTTTTTATTGAACATATCTCTCACAACAAAGCTCGTATACTATACTGCGAAAAATTTACAAAAGATAAAAAAATCACTTTAATAATTATTAAAGTGATTTTGGCTCGAAACCCAATCATAATTCGTTCATTTCCTTTCTGAACAATAAACGTAACTTATCTCAGTATATCACAAATTTCAGCTATCCATGAATTGTTATCAAATAAGTGCTCATTATTGGACATTATACAAAAATAATAATTGTTAGACTGATAACGTTACTCTTGAGATGTCCGCACGTGCCCTTGTTGAGGTAGTTGCTGTCTCTCTTGACATACACGCGCAAATTGCAGCCGCACACCCAAATATATTAATTTTAATACACATAATATTAATATTTTCGACTGATGGTGCTTGACGGAAATTGATTTAACTTAACATAGTAGTATGTTATATGTTCGCTCACCGCCCACATATAATGTAGCCTGAAG